>PVJI01007288.1:0-79332 GCA_004026765.1 Micronycteris hirsuta | reverse complement strand
CAGAGAACCCCAAAGAAGCGGGACCCAAAGAGGAACACACCAAGGCACATCATAATTACATTACCCAAGGTCAAGAATAAGGAAAGAATCTTACAAGCAGCAAGAGAAAAGGAGACAGTTACCTACAAAGGAATCCCCATAAGACTGTCAGCAGATTTCTCTAAGGAGACCTTCCAAGCAAGAAGGGGCTGGAGAGAGAGATTTCAAATCATGAAAAGCAAGGGACTACAACCAAGAATAATCTATCCAGCAAAACTTTCATTTAGAATGGAAGGGCAGATAAAGTGCTTCTCAGATAAAGTCAAGTTCAAGGAGTACATCATCATGCAGCCTCTACTATATGAAATGTTAAAAAGTTTCGTATGAGGACTCAGGAGCGAAGGCACCGAGGCCAGATCAGCTACCGGGAAATTCAGACCAGTCACAGCCAAGACGCTTCTGAGGTAAGCAAGCAAAATACAACCAGAGAAACAAAATAGAACCAGAGACATTGAAGTTTAGAACATTCTGGCAGTAACCAGAGGGGAGGGGAAAGGGGAGAAGGGGGACAAGGGTATTCAGGAACTGCTATAAAGGACACATGGACAAAACCAAGGGGGAGGGTGGAAGCAAGGGAGGGAGGTGGGTTTGCCTGGGATGGGGTGGGGGGAGGGTAAATGCGGACAACTGTAATTGAACAACAATAAAATAATTTAAAAAATAAATAAATAAAATAACATTTATTGAGTATTTCCTATATACCTCCTGTAATGTTAAACACATTATATGGATAATCTCAAAAGTCCTTACAACCACCCTATGAGGTAGTTGATATTATTATCCCTATTTGGCAGCCAGCATCAGGTAATCTCCCGAAGTTCACACAGCTATAAAGTGGCTGAGACAAGTTTTAGAGCAGCTGCCTCCATCCATACCCTCTTAGAGACGAACGGATTTACAGTGCCAGTGAGGGTGTGTTCTGTGTTTGGTCGACACAGAGTGGAGCAAGATTAGCAGGATCACCTTCGGTATGGCTGAATCAATGACTTTGCTTCATTAACTTGGTACTCCACTCAACTAAGTGAGTGTAGCACAGACTTGGGTGTTTGGGAACACTTGAGAATGATGAAAGCTTTGTTTCTGGGTTGCAGGCTCCTGGGCTGGGAACGAACAGGCTTTAGGAGGCCATGCTGTATGTTGGCATGGGATAGGCAGATTTGACTCACAGAATAAAGGCACATGGACATGCAAGTAGAAACCTGCAACCTTTAAGTTCAATGAAAGCAAGGACCCAACTCATTCATTTATGGCCTCCATCAAAAAGTCCTCGTATATTCAACCCATGTCTCCAAGGGAAATTTTTCATTTTTTCACAGTTCATTTCTATATTAACTTTATTTCTTTGAAAAATGATGGCAGATTGGTCAAAAACTTTTCTTGGTCTTTTTATTGGCCTCTTGAAAAGTTAGAAGTAGCCCTGCGATCTCCAAAACTGGTTTGACTCACGTGCACAATTTGAGTCCATCAAATTAGAGAAAGACTTGAACTTTCCAACACTTTATAAAACAGGTATCAACAAAAGGGAAAGGGAAAGCCTGCCCCAACAGTCCTATGTGAGCCTCCTAGTTTGTTTTTTCTTTAATTATTGTCAGTCCTTGAGAAATGTACATATCTGTTGCAATAAGCAGGAGTTGTGGCATGCTCTGTGAAGATGGGCCAAACCTCCTGCAGGACTGTGTGAATGGAATTCAGTATACATTGCAGACTAAAAATATTGTAAGAGCATTCCACTCTTCTCATGTGACTTTCCTTTCTTTCTTATTCAGCTGTACTCAGATCTCTGTAGGGAGCAAATGAGAATCTGTGGATTCAATGAAATGTGAGAGGAGCGGAGGCTTCCACAGAGCCTTCTTTAAGGTCTTCATTTGTCTACAATGCTTGATAGATCAGTTTAGTCCAGAACTCGCTGCTACAGAAGAGATATTGACTTGCCCTATTGTGTAAACATAGAAAGCCCCCAATCAAAACCCCTGCCTGTGACCCCAAGCCCCAAGCTCTAGCAACTATGGGATTGAGACAAGAAGTTGTGAGAGTCAACAATGGCACTGACAACCATACGTTATTGACTTGGACTGATTGGAAATTAAAGCACCATCCCCAGAGGAAAATTTGCAAAGAAATCAGGGAGTGCTCGGGTGCTCTGTATTTTTAAGCTCTTCTTCTTGCCTTAGCTGCATCACTATTAGCAAAGACAAGCAGAAAAACTGCAAAATATTTTTGTAAGCTTTAAAAAGGTCATTGACGAAGGTGTCATGTGAAAAGCAGGTATGAAACTTGGATGATTTATATTGTTTTGCCTCTATCTGTGAACTGATGTGACTTTAAGGAATTCATATCACTTCTGAATGTCTCTATTTTTTTAAATTTACAAAAAGTGAGGTAATCCTCTTCTTCTACTGTCCAATCCTCCAAGGCAGTTATTGATCAGGTTGTTCACAATGTATTGAATTCTGAGCAAAGAAGGTTCCGATGAAATTCAGGATAATATTTCCCCCTCACTCTGCAGTTTCTCTTTGTTAAGAATCAGTGTAGTTCAGTTTGCACCCAACAGACAACAAAATAGCACAGATATGTCCTGTCTTGTTTCTGGTATCTTCCTTCTCTCCAAAACATTATCAGTGATTTCACCAATAGGAAAGCAGCTTCGGAGCTTCAGTTTGTCAGTTAACTTGCACTCCCTCTGCTGGTTGGACAACTCCCAGGCTCTAAGATTAATTAATTAATTAATAATTAACTTATTTTCAGTAAAGTTGAAAATTATGTGTACTTTTGAGGGAGTGACCAACTTAGGATAAATGTGTGATGCTGTGTATTTTCCAGTGTTTGGAAGAGTTGCCATTTTATTTAGCACAAATGTAAAGTCCAGGTTCCTAAATAAGGTTTTATCAAGGCGGTGTCATGAAGGATTAACAAACCTATTAAACTCCAATTTTCTGATGGCACTAACAAATAAAGACCTAAGAAACAAATACTTACCTGGCACTAAGTATCAACGATTATCTTTAAAGCCCTGGAGGTGTAGCTCAGTGTACATGGGAGAAATCTGCTAAAGGCAGCCAGAACATTAAATATGTTTAAATTCATGGGTTCATAATAAGACAAATAAAACCCTAATCAGTCTCTTTAAAATTATGATAAAGAACCATTAACTGTTTTGAACACTGGTAAATAAAAGGAAAAAATCAAGTAATTATTCTCTTTCCTGTGTGAATTATTTTTCTGAGTAACTGAAAAATATATAAAAGAAGTATTCCTTCATATAAATACTCCAGCCTATATTCCCTCTAATATCTGGGAATGAGTCTTAGGCTATTTTTTTTAATGCATGTAATGATAGGTTTTTAAGGTACTAAACATGGCATTGAGAACCTTTTGCATGTTAACACCTGGACTTACTGAATATTTCCAAAGCAATCAAGTCAAATTTCTTTCTTTCTTTCTCTCTCTCTTTCTTTCTTTCGACAGTAGGGAAGGGAGAGAGCAAGAGAGGGAGAGAAACATCAATGTGTGGTTGCCTCTCACGTGGCCCCCACTGAGGACCTGGCCTGCAACCCAGGCATGTGCCCTAACTGGGAATTGAACCTGCAACCCTTTGATTCGCAGCCTGCTCAATCCACTGAGCTACACTAGCTAGGGCTAAATATCTTTCTTTTGAAGAACCTAGCTACCACGAGAGAAACTCAAAACACTCCACAGACACAGTAACGCTAGGTATAACTAAAGACCATTTAAAAAACAAGAGTCCCAGGATTCTGACCCTACCATACAAAGTAAAAGTTATTTGACCAAGTGAGATGCTTAAGTTAGTGGGCTACAATAAAGAAAATCCATTTAAATAACCATTAAAACATAAAATACTGAAAAGCAATCACCTCTCAACAGCCAGTGGTTCTTAACCCAGCTGTCCGTTAGAATTACCTGGTGGGAGTGAGTGTGAATGCTTTCAATTAGTAGTGATGCCCAGTCCCTTCCCAGGTCTGAAGGTGTGGATTTGCAGGCATCAATCAGTATTTTTAAAAGTTCCTCAGATAATCTTCATGTGCAGCCAGTGTTGAGAATCACTGCTCTACAGGATAATTTCCAAATATATTGCAAGTTCTGGGGAAAAGTGGAATGATTTCATCCTTGATCAAAAGGTCTGTCGTAAATATGGAAGGCAATCAGCAAGGTTTGCTCACTGGCAATTCCTTTATTTCATTTAAAAGGCATTGCTTCATTGGGTAGGGGGTGGGTTGTGTGAAGGCTTCAAGAGTATTTTGCCAGACATCTGCGGCACGGAAGTGCATGGAAACTTTTCAAAGTGATACGTTACCAGACTGCAGGTTTATTACCTCTGGACAGTATGAAACAGTGCTCTGGGGTGTCTGGGAGAGCTTTTTATATAAGGTCATTTAGGGAAAATGGCTAGAAAAGCTTCCTCTCTTCCCTTCCCTTCATTTTTATTTTTAGAAATGTGTTTGTGGTACCTGGACTGATCAAGGAATAGTGATAGTTACGTGAATAACCCAGAGTGATGTTTTCCCTAGTAACAACTTTAGGTTCTTTTGCTTTGGTGAGCATTTTACTTTGTTGGAGGCATTTGGATTTCTCAGTGTATCCAATCTGAAAGAAGGGTGGTGTGTAAAGTAGATCTGCCTTCTGGATGCTATGGCATTTTAGTAAAAACAAGAAGAATAAGAACAAGAATGAGAGATAGGGTGAGAGGGAGGGAGAAAAGGATAGAAGAAAGAAGCAAACAAGCAAGCAAGAGAGAAAATGAAAAGAAAATAAATGTAATTCTATCTTATATCATTCACAAAAATTAACCTGAAATGGATGAAAGACTTAAACATATGACCCTATACCATAAAACTCCTAGGAGAAAACAGAGAGAGGAAGAAATTGGTCTTGGCAATAATTTTTTGGATATGACACTAAAACCACAAACAACAAAAGCAAAAATCAACATGGGTAGTTGATGTAGTCCCCCAAAGTAAAAGTTTGATGTAACCCCCAAACTAAAACCAAAAGAAGCAATCAACAAAATGAAAAAGCAACCTATGGAATGAAAGAAAGCATTTGCAGACCACATATTGGATAAGGGGTTAATATCCAAAATACATTAAAAACTCATACAACTCAATAACTAAAAACACCAAAAAGAGAAAGAAAAATACTGTATGGTATCACTCATATGTGGAATCTAAAAGAGACAAACTCCCAGAAACAGAGAGTAGAACGGTGGTTAGCAAGGGTCTGGGGGTGGGGGAATTGGGGAGAGGTTAAAGGGTACAAACTTGCAACAAGAAGATTAAGAAATTCTGAAGATCTAATGCATACAGTAGTGATTACAGACAACAACCCTTGTATTATATATCTCAAATTGCTAAGAGACTAGATGGTAAATGTTCTCACCACAAAATATATATAATTATGTGATGCTGTTAGCTAAAGCTACATTGGTAATCATACTGCAACATATAAAGTGTCAAATCAACAGGTTGTATACCTGAAGTTACACAATGTGATACATAAATTATATTTCAAGAAGTAAATAAATAGATTTTTTAAAAAAAAAAAACCCCAGCAACTCAATAAACCAAACCTGAAGGAAAAGTTTAGATTCTAAGAACATGAATAGAAAAGAGGAAACTTTGAATTGATTTTGAAATTCAGAAATATCTTTTTGGCAAACAATTTTAAAAAATATAATGCGTGATGAAGTTTAAAAATGTTTTGGAGGCCTGGCTGGAGTGGCTCAGTGAATTGAGTGCTGGCCTGTGAACCAAACGGTCACTGGTTCGATTCTCAGCACGTGCCTGGGTTGTGGGCTAGGTCCCCAGTGGGGGGCACTCGAGAGGCAACCACATATTGACATTTCTCTTTTTCTCTTTCTCTCTCCCTTCCCCTCTCTAAAAAAAAAAAATGGTTTAGAGATGTATTTTCTTGCCTGCTTTCAAAAAGATTTATGGTAGTATATAAGGCATACTATGGTACAAAACAGTATAATTAGCATTGAAAACAGAACAAAGGCTATATATGATAGAATTTAAAGGGAAAGGATGTTACCAGGAATTTGGAATGAGTTGCTTACTTATCTGGGCAATGGATTAGCCTTTAATTTTCTCGGAAGTTAAGGCATAAAAGGAAACATGGTTTTTTTTTATACTTTCTTTCCTCCCTCCATTCTTTCGTTCCCTTCTCTTAATAGAGAGAGAGACACACACACAGAAAGAGAGAACATATAAAGCTGTCTTATAGATGGAATTGTTATAGGATAAGATTTACAATGAGTTGCAAATGTAAGTATTTTCAATAGTGGGCTTTTTAATTTTTAAGGGTATTGTATCATCACACCAAC
Source organism: Micronycteris hirsuta (assembly GCA_004026765.1). Taxonomy (NCBI): domain Eukaryota; kingdom Metazoa; phylum Chordata; class Mammalia; order Chiroptera; family Phyllostomidae; genus Micronycteris; species Micronycteris hirsuta. Next base: position 72,953 of record PVJI01007288.1, on the reverse strand, counting down.
CTTCACAGGAAGGTTTGCTTTGGCAGGACATACAGAAGAGTGTACTCCTCAACACTATTACATAACACTAGCTACAACTTTATCCTCCTATGCCAGGAGTGTTACTTGCAGTTGACATGTGTTTCTTGTTCTGACATGCAACTGTAGGTTATATAGTTAGTTGCAGTTGAAAGACTAACTTTATATTCTAGTAAGTAGTAAGGTATCAAGACGATTTTTTTCTTCATAGAACAAAAGAAATGGGAGCAAACAGGTTATAGAAGTAGTTGGGAGTGGGGATTGTGGTAGATGGTGGCAAAAACATTGGGTATTACCCTGAGTGATATGGGAAGCCATTGGAGGGTGTGGAATAGAGGAGTGATATAATCGGCTTCTATTTTAAAGCAATCGCCTTGATTACTGGGTTAAGGATAGACTGTAGGGGGCAAGGACAGAAGCTGGAGGATCAGTTAGGAGAAGATTGCAATAGTTCAGGAGGGAAATGACATGACTTAGACAGGGGGGGAGATATATTTTAAATGTAAAGGCAACAGGATTTGGTGATGGACTGAATGATTGAGAGGAGGAGAGGAAGGAGTCGAGAGTATAAGGTTTTGGCTTTGGAACAACCAAAATGTTTGTTAGTAGCTATTAACTGAATGAGGGAGATCACTGGAGGGGCAGGTTTTAGGAGACAGATTCGGGTTTCTTTTGGGATGTGTTAAGTTTGAGAAGGCTTTTAACTTCCAAATGAAGAAGTCAGCATTTGGTAGAAGACAGAATGAACTCTTTAGGGAGTCTGGAGTTCAGCACTGAGGCTGGTGTGAGAGAGAAGAATTTGGATTAGAATCAGTGTGGTGTATTGTGTTTCTGTAGAATACTGGAAAAAGTATTGTTTATAAAAGTGTGACTTTCATATTATGTCCTTTTCAGTTGACTCTTCAGCTTATTTAAAAATTTTAGCTGTTTTAATTTAATCTTTGATACCTATTTACTATTATTTATTATAAGTAATCTATGCTTTATCTCCAGATCAACTCTGTCTCCAGTTTTTAGCCCAGATAAATGCTCAATACATAAATGGTGATTGCATGAATAGTATGTCTTTGTGTTATTTTAAAATGTAATCTAAAATGTCCTCTATATTGTTTGGTATGACTGTGAATATCTTAAGTCTTAAATTTCCTCTTAAGAAGCTAATGTCTCACATTATATGAAAGGTATTGGGAAAATATGATTCAGGAACTCAAGCAATCAATCAGTGAGGGAACCTCAAGCTACAGGCCACAATGAACCCCCTTCCCATCCTGATCTGGACACCAGTCATGACCTAACACAGGACTGAGGTCCTGGTAGTGCTTGGAATGAAAACAGGCCTAAAAATTCTGACAAAGTTAGCTCAAGAATAACCACAGCAATTACTATTACAACAGGTCTGGGGATATACGTTAGCTGGTGATGACTTTAGGAGTTCTAGGCCAAGTGCAATCAAAAGAGCAAGTAAAGCATCTGTTTAATTTGACTGATTAGTCCAGGTAACATTTGGAATAGTTCTTTCTTGTGTTCCTCTGGAATAGAGAAGACTTAGGGTTTGGTTGGTTTTCTCAGGTCACTTCAAAATGGAACAGGTTTCTTCTGAGAGACAGTAGGAACTGGAGTTAAGATGGTACTTGCTTAGACATTTTTTTGGTATTTTGTACCTGAAACCTCTCATTCATTAAAGTCAGAGAAAGGCTTCTGGCCAAGATAGAGGTATACACAGATATATTTTGCTTCCTCACACAACCAAAATCAGGATAACGACCAATTTTAAAACAAAAAAACAATCATAACTGCCAGAAAATCGAACTGTATGGAAGTCCAACAAAGGAGTTAAAGAAGAAACATTCATCCAGACTGGTAGAAGGGGCAGAGAGGAGGCTGGCAGGCGGGGTGGTTTCACATTTGTGTGCAGATAAACCGAGAGAACAACTGGGGAGTGATATAAACCGTACAACCCAGGGTTTCAGTGCCAGGAAAATAAAGCCTAAAAACCTCTGGCTATAAAAACTGTGGGGGTTGTGGTGGAGGGAAAAACTCCCAGCTTTACAAGAGAGTCCATTGGAGGGGCCCACAGGGTCCTTGAATGTACACAAGCCCACCCGCCTGGGAATCAGCATGAGGGCAGCACCTGAAAGGGCACGATTTACTTGTGGGAAGCAGGGGAAGTGACTGAAAGGCCAGAGCCAAGCAAGTGGCACTATTCCCTCTCTGACCCCACTCCCACATACGGTGCCACAACACAGCAAAGTGGGTTACCTCACCCTGCTGTATACCTAAGCTCCACCCCTTATAATGTAATAGGTGTGCTGAGACAAAGAAATATGGCCCAAATGAAAGAACAGATCAAAACTCCAGAAAAATAACTAAGCAATGAGGAGATAGCCAACCTATCAGATACACAGTTCAAAACACTGGTAATCAGGATGCTCACAGAAATGGTGGAGTATGGTTACAAAATAAAGGAAGAAGTGAAGGCTATGCAAAGTGAAATAAAGGAAAATGTACAGAGAATCAAGAGTGAAGGGAAGGAAACCAGGACTCAAATCAATGATTTGGAACAAAAGTAAGAAATAAACATTCAACTGGAACAGAATGAAGAAATAAGAATTCAAAAACATGAAGAGAGGCTTAAGAACCTCTGGGACAAGTATAAATGTTCCAACATCTGAATCATAGCGGTACCAGGAGGGGAAGAGGAACAGCAAGAAATTGAAAACTTATTTGAACAAATAATGAAGGAAAACTTCCCCAACCTGGTTAAGGAAATAGACATACAAGTCCAGGAAACTCAAAGAGTCCCAAAGAAGTTGGACCCAGAGAGTACCACACCAAGACACATCATAATTACATTAGCCAAGATTAAAAATAAGGAAAGAATCTTAAAAGCAGCAAGAGAAAAGGAGACAGTTACCTACAAAGGAGTTCCCATATGATTACTAGCTGATTTCTTAAAAAAAACTTTGTAGACAAGAAGGGGCTGGCAAGAAGTATTCAAAGTCATGAAAGGCAAGGACCTATATCCAAGATTACTCTATCCAGCAAGGCTATCATTTAGAATTGCAGATAAAGTGCTACCCAGATAAGGTCAAGTTAAAGGAGTTCATCATCCATCATCACCAAGCCCTTATTATATGAAATGTTGAAGGGACTTATCTAAGAAAAAGAAGAATAAAACTATGAACAGTAAAATGACAACAAACTCACAACTAACAAAAACTGAACCTAAAAAAACAAAAGCAAACTGAGCAAACAACTAGAACAGGAATAGAATCACAGAAATGGAGATCACATGGAGGGATATCATCAAGAAGGCAGAGGGGGGAAAATGGGGGAAAAGGTACAGGTAATAAGTAGCATAATTGGTAGGTACAAAATAGACAGGGGGAGATTAAGAACAGAGGGGGAGGAAATGGAAAAGCCAAAGAACTTATATGTATGACCCATGGACATGAACTAACAGGGTGGGAATGCTGGAGGGAATTGGGGGTACCGGGTAGAGGATGATAAAGGGGAGAAAAAAGGGACAACTGTAATAGCATAATCAATAAAACATACTTAAAATATGAATAAAACAAATCAAGTCAGAAGCAAGATGCAACTTAAAGGAATATAAAAAGGTGGTAACTTTATCACTTGGATTCTGACCTTCTGTACACTACTCCACTCAGCAATAGTTTATTGAATACCTACTCTATATTGGGGGCTGTGATTTATTAATTGGGTCGTTATTGTTCTTGTTAAGTTCAGTATATAAGTTCATTAAAAATTAGAAAATAATTCTTGATAACTGTTACAATCAAGAATTCAAAGCAGCCAACACAAGCAATGGAACCTTAGTAAAATTTAACAATAAGCAAATTCTTCACAGTGAAGTAAAACTGTTCACTAAAATAGGATATTAAAAGATAATAAACTGGAAGAAAAGTTTTGGTTCTCATATATGACAAACAAATTGGTTTTCTTTACAGGGAAATATCCTCATGAATTGTGATGAAAATACTGTAAAAATAGAAAAATAGATTAAAAAATTAAATATTCAAATAAAAATATATGTGGCTAATGAACATGAAAAAGCTTGAATGTTATCAGTAATAAAAAATGTTTGCAACTATAAATGACAACAAAATACTTTTTCCTGTTAACATTTTATGATCTGGGTTTTGAAGGTTGCATAGTTTTATCTATCCATCTACTCATTGGATGAGTTGAATATGAATTAATCAAGTGGACAAGAGGGTGAGGATCAAACCACTCTAGAGGTCTGAAGTAGTACTTTGTGTTCAGAGATACGTGAAAATTTCAGCACTGTTAGTTTACAATGCAAAAGGGAGGATAAGAGTGCAGAGTGAGGCAAGGTAAGTAAGTAGGAAGGGTAGATAATGGTGAAGACCTTTGACTATATCCAGAGGATGATAAGGAATGAGTGAAAGCCTATCTACAAGGAAAATTCTAGTTGGATTAAAGTTTTAGGAAGAACAGTTTGACCCTGCAGGCAGGGTGAGGCTGAAGGCAGGTGACTACTCACACTCTATGGGTGGTCCAGTGAGATGGGGGAACTTGAACCTAGTCATGGAAGAAGGGCTGGGGAGGATAGCAAAAGAGCAACAGGCAGGTTCTGTAGCACTCTCCCTGAGTTTATAGGTTTAACTTGTGATACACACTTATATTCAAAGGAAAATGCCACCAAGGACAGACACATTTAGCCTCTTTTTCATTTTAACTTAGGTTCACTTCAAAGTTAAAATGCCTCTTGCTTTCTGTTTCCACTGGTGGCACTGTAGGGGGCGGGGGTGGGGGGCAGGAGGTTGTTGTTATTCCAGCCCTGGGTGTAGCTTGTGGTCAGTAAAATTTGAGGTCTTCTTTCTGCGTGTCACTGTGGTTAGCTGGTCCTCACCCTAGCTGGAGGTATCTGATAATGTAAGGATTTGGACCTAAGTTGTAGGTACCTCCTATCTTAAGGCTCTTGCCCAGACCCCACAGTAGTTTCCTGGAACCCTATTCTCTATTGCTATATTCTAATCAACTGGACTAGAAATGGCAGCCTGGGAGAGACTTGGACTCAGAGGAGAAAAGAACCTTATAGACCTCTAGAAAGATGGAGAGGGTCCTCAAATTCTCATTTGGAATTTCTTTTTTGCCTTTCCATGAACATAATATATCTGGTTATTGCCCTTCTAATTTATTCTGCATAGAATGAGGGTACAAACATAGTTTATAGCTAATGCTCTTCCATCATTTTATTTTTTATTTTAAGAAAAAATATTGCATACAATTTCACAAGTAGATCATGAATATACAATTCCACTTTTAAATTATATTTTTATTATTTAGGAAAAATGTTATAACTAATAATTTTTCAATTACAGAGGATAATTAGTGGATCTAACTATAGTTAGGTTAGTGGATCTACATTGAATATTCAGAAATGATTGGGATGCTTTATGCTGGGTTTAAGCTGAGTCCCTTGGAGCTAGTAAGAGAGCATATGAATAGTCATTTGGCAAAAACTAACAACAAATACTGACATAAGGTAAAAGCAGTTCTTTGTGGGGTGGTAGGGAATGAATGGAAAAGCCCATAGATATAAGGATGGGCATTTCAGAGGTGAAGGTTTACAGAGCACAGACCTGAAGGGGAGTATGTGTTCTCTCTATATTTTATAGATAAGGAATCTGAAACCCAAAGCAGTTAACTGTCTTGACATGGTCACATAGCTAGTCAGCGGCAGAGCCTAAATGAAAGCTACCTCTCTTGACTCAAAGTCCACTACTTTCTCCAGTATCCTATGTTACCCTATGACTAACTATGGAGTTGAAAATTTCAGTGACTATGGAGCCACACAGATAAAGACATCAGAATAGAAAGAGTGGTGAGAGTATATAAGAAAATAACAAAAACAGAGCTGCAAAACTAAAATAGGTCTGATGAATCTTTTCAGGTTGTAAGAAATAATAGCTATCTCTTTGCTTGGAGAGAGGAGATAGAGGGGTGGATATTATTGGCAGAAGGGTGCTTTGGGCCTTTATTTGGTATTTAGCATAGGGAATGATGTAAGAATCCAACTTTAAGAAAAACCTTCTCTCTCTCTCTCTCTCACACACACACACACACACACACACAGGCAAAGGATGAAAAGGTCCAATTAAGGAGCTTATGATAGAATACTAGCACATTGTTAAACAATTATATTGTCCTTCTAATGCCTAGGAAGAGGGTGGAGGCCTGTTAAAACTGTACAACAGACAAGGCACTACAAGAAATCCAGATAACAACCAACAGAACTGGTTATAAAAAGATTAGAAGCACTTGAAGTTGACCAAACAGAAGGAGCAGATAACACACATCTGCAGGTTCTAAAAGGGTGCAGCCCACAAGACATCAAGTAGAAAGCGGAGTAGGAATCTGACTCACTCAGGTGTCAACTCTCTAATACTTTGGTAAAACAATTTTCTAAACAAAGTTGGTCTGAACAATTGGTTCTCAGTTTTGGACAGTCTTCTGAAACTGAGTCACAGACCTTCTCAATAGGTGTGAGAAAGAGCACTCCAGGGACCTACAATTCAGAAGACTCATACCATTCTTAAGTGTATTGTTCTATCAAAATAGAAAATAAAAAATACAGATTTCGAACCTCTCCTATAACCAGGCACTCTGCTAGAGTCTACATTCTAAGACCCTGCCAATGTAGTTGGTATTAGCACTACTGTATAGACCTCAGAAAGGCTGATTAAGCTGGATGAGTCCATTCCACTAATAAGTAAAGGAGCAGGAATTATTCCTGGTTGTGTCTGATGCCACATAGTAGATTGATGGGAAGAGTTATTACTTCTCATTTTCTTCTCTGTCAAGGTTGGACTTGAGGGACCTGAAGAAGATACTCGAGGGGGCAGGTCAGTTCATCCAGTGTTGGCTAATGTGTGCTTGACCTTACAAGAAATGATAAGCTACAAAATTTCCCAAGCTGTTTTTAGGGGAACTTAGAAAGAGGTTGCCTGCTTCTGGACCTGAAACACTGTATAGATAGCGATGGCTCCCCTGTAACTACAGGATTAAGTTTGGCATCCAAACTCTAAATTCTGGCTTTCAAGATTCTCACTACTCTGTCTCCAATCTACCAATTCTACTCAAGCGATTTTATTGTGAACTATATCAAATACAGAGAAAAGTACATAAAACCTGTATGTGCAGTTTAAGAAATGAAAATTTGTAAGAGTAGCTCTTATATTCTAGGCATAGTAATCACTGTGATCCTATTTGATCTTCACAAAAACTTAAGGTAACCTTATTTTATCAATGAAAATGCAGACTCTGAGGGTAAGAGGGTGTGGGGGAGTTTAAGTAACTTGCTCAGGCATAGAGGCACACAGCTAGTACTTCCTATTTGGCAAAACAAGTCATCCCATGTTTTAGGCATGTCATCATCTTTTTCCTGCCCCACTACTATCCTCATCGGATGCAGTCTTGGTCAGACAGGCTCATCACAGTTATCCTGATCCCAGGTGAGGAATATGGTCATGAGGAAGAAATGGTAGAAAGTGAAGATTTATGCATGGGGGTGGTGACTTTCTGTTGCTTATTTGCTTTAGGGGAAAAAAAACATTTCATAGTTGGGAACCACATATTGTTTGGTCCCTGGTAATGGTGATAGATAAGCTGCCAGGATCAGTATGTTCCAAATATCTCCAAATGAAATAAAAGAATTACGCATTATGGATATGATATCCAAATCTGTGTGTCCTGTCTTTTATTTGCTAAATCTGGTAATCATAGTCTCTGATGAAGAGAAAGGCTTCCTATTGCTTCCCATTTTTGAAATAAAAAGTAACCAAAAATAGCTAAAGCAAATACAGAGCCAGAAGCTAGGGTCCATGATCTCTAAATATATAGAGCAAAACTCTCCTCTCTGTTCTCCCTCAGGCTTTTGTACTTGGGGCATCACAGTTGAAGCAGGTACTTTGGGGAAAAGATCTGTGTGAATGGAAGTTGGATTTCTAAATCTAAGTGTGTGAGCTTGAGCACTACATTTAATCTCATTGAACTTTTCTCCTTTGTAAAATGAAAACACTGGACAAGAATCTCTGAGGTCTTTTCAGTTCTAAAAATATTCTCCTTTTCATTAAGGAAGTGAAAGAAAATCATAATTTGGTGAATATTGAGTGTCCAGTATTGTACGAGATACTTTAATATCTTACCTTATTGAATTCTCAATAATTTAGAGAAGCAAACTGTATTACCCTTGTAACCAGTACCCGGCTATTTCTTGGTGGTAACCTTCATTTCCCTGTACACCCACTTTGGAAAAAAGCCTAAGTACTTAGATGCCTCATAGAAATGGATTAAATTGCAGAACACATTAATGAGAAATAGATAGCTGACTCATTTGGTGGAGTGAGAATTACCACAACCACACCAGATTTTTCTTTTCTTAGCCGTGAAGTTCCAATCTGGAGACAGCTACCATTTTTCTTCTCAATTCTCATGTTCTTTTCTTTCAAACCCTTATCAATCATATTGTCCCCAGTCTGCTTTTTCAACAGCAGAATTCAGGGCAATTTCAAAGTGTGGACAGGCTGTTTGAAACGGTCAAGTGTCACCAACAACTATCTTTCCAGCACCGAACAGCTGACGGTAGAAAGCTTCTGGCTGAATCTAATTTCTGACTGACTTTAATAGAGAGAAACTCTTTAACTTCCTTTGATAAGGGGAAAATTCAGTTAAAAGGAAAAAACTTTGAATTTAACCAAACAGAAAATGTACACAATAACCTTGTATTCTGCAATGTTTCTCTGTGTTGTGCTGTAATCCTGTGTTAGAGGCTAGGAGCATGAAGTCGTGTGGTAGGAAGCCTTCTGCATCTGCTTTCTTTAACTTAGCACAATGACCTTGAAATTCACCTACGCTGTTGCACATGTCAGTACTTTGTTATTGAGTAGTATTCTATTGCATGGATGTAACACAATTTGTTTATCCATTCACAAGTTGTTGAACAGCTGCGTTGCTTCCAGATTTTGGTGAATAAGAATAAAGCTGTTATAAATATTTGCATATAGGTTTTTGTGTGAAGTCATGCTTTTCATTTCTCTTGGGTAAACTCCTAGAAGTGAAACTGGTACATTTTTATGCTAAGTGTGTGTTTAAATTTAATGTTTAAGTGTTAAACTCTTTCAAATGTGGTTGTGACATTTTACATTCCTACCAGCAATGTATTGGGTTGTCCAAAACACTTGTTTAGTTTTTTCTGTACAATGGCTCTGGTAGTGCTTAGTTGTCTTCAACTTTATTCAAAACAATTTTGTTAAATTGTATTGTGATAGCTGCCACATCAGCATGCATTAAAAAAACTTATCAAAATTGGTGAATTTTTGTGCAGCCACTTAATATTGAAGATGGAAGAAAATAAGCAACATTTTTGGCATATTATGCTTTATTATTTCAAGAAAGATAAAAATGCAAAAGAAACACTCAAAAATGATTTGTGCAGTGTATGGAGAAGGTGCTGTGACTGACTGAATATGTCAAAAGTGGTTCGTGAAGTTTCCTGGTACTATTGACATTTTGTCTTATGCATTGGAAGACATTTAGCAGCATCCCGGCCTCTGTCCACTAGAAGCCAACAGTGGGAGATAGCCAACATATCAAAATATCTAAATCAATAAAGTTATTGGTGAAAATGAAATATGTGTTATAGTATGGAAAAAACTAAACGGACTTTTTGGCCAACCCAATTCTTAGAGTACCCAAGAATTTCAGGTACTCTACATCTTCAACACTTGCTGTTTTAAAATTTTAGCCACTCTGATGGGTGTGTAACAGTATCATATCTTGGTTTTGATCTGTACTTCCCCATTAACTAATGACATTGAGCATCTTTTCATGTGTGCATTTGCCACATGAATATATATTTTTAAAGATTTTATTTATTTATTTAGAGGGAAGGGAAGGGAAGGAGAAAGAAAGGGAGAGAAATTTCGATCAGTTGCCCCTTGCATGCCCCAACTGGGGTCGAGGCCTGCAACCCAGGCATGTGCCTCAACCAGGAATCGAACCGGTGACTTTTTGCTTTGCAGTATGACGTTCAACCAACAGAGGCACACTGACCAGAGCACCATAAGTGTATTTTTAATGAATTGTCTATTCAAATCTTTTGTCTAGTAGGTGATTTGCTACCTTACGAGTTTTGAGAGTTCTTTTATATATCCTAGATGCAAGTCCTCTAGCAGATATGAAATTTTAAAATCTTTTCCCAGCCTGTGTTTTACTTTTTGATATTCTTAACATCATCTTTCAAAGAGCAGGTATTTTTAATTTAATGAAGTCCAACTTACCAAATTTTTCTTTTATGGTTCATGACTTCTATGGCCTAAGAATTCTTTGCCTAATCCAAAATAACACAGGTTTTCCTCTATTCTTTTTTACTAAAAGTTTTACAGTTTTAGCACTTATGCTTAATTTTATAAGCCATTTTGAGTTAATATTTGAATGTAGTGGCAAAGACCAAGGCTGATAAATTTTGCATATGAATACCCATTTTTCCAGTATAATTTATTGAAAACACTATTTCCCCCATTGATTAACCTTGGCATGTTTATAAAAAATTAATCAGGTATGTAAGTGTGGATCTATAGCTGAGTCTCTTCTATGTTTATAATTATGTAAACACCACATAACCTTAATTACTATAGCTTTATACAGTTTTGGAATCAGATGGCAGACCACTCCAACTTTCAGTGCCTTCTTTCTAGAGTGGTAAAATTTGGAAATACTGGGAGGGGATATTTCTTTTTCTCACATAAGTACTCTAAGCTCTTGTACATATCTGTGAAGCATCTCTTTGCTTCCTATAGTATTTTATATCAGTTGCTACTAAGCTTTAAGTATTCCAAGTGTTTGTTATAAGTTACTATTTTCGTGTTCTCTTGTGAATAGACCCCTTAAATGATCCCTTCATGTCCACGATTTATGTAACTTGTCATGCAGGTCATTAATACCAGGTCTATAGCACCAACGGAGGCAAGTGGGCAGCATTACTGAATAGCTGCGATGGTTTCTTGATGCTTGGGAGCCTGATTCCTTACTTCAGAGGCTTTGAAAACAGGCTGTGCAGGTTGCAATTAAAATAGCAAAGAGTTTGCTTTTAAGTCTTGGGAATTCCAGAGAAAGTAGAATCACTTTAACCAGTTCAGTACATGAAAATGAGGAATCAAAAACACTAGTCATGCAAACTATTGTTACAAATCAAGGGAATTTATGCTGAAGACAGAACCCTAGTCATATCCTTTGAATACAGGGGCCCTCCCTCTATCACCAAAAGGGTTTTGGACAGAAACATTTCATTTGCTAGAATATTCTCACAGTGGAAGAAGTGTGTATTATAGCACACTCACCATTGTACATTTATTTTCCTATCTGGAATTTTTTCTCTCCAAGGGAGGGATTTGATAAATGAGCTTAATGATGAGTGACAATTGTCTTTGCATAATAGCAGCTCATTTGTTTAGCAATATTATTGAAAAAATATAACAAAGTACCAGTTTAAAGCTAAACATTTTTTCTAATATAAAATATACGCTATCTTGTCTTCATAATGGAATATACTGAACAAATTTAATCTTACCTGGTACTATTAAGGATGTAGTATTGTTTGCCCCTGTATGAAATGGTCATAAATTACTGTACATTTTACTTCCTATGTTTATTTAATAGCTTCTCTCCCTTCCTATTAGCATGCCTTTTTGCATGACATAATGAGATTACTGACCCACTATATTAGAAATGAGATAATTGAGTTTGCTGGAATTGTGAGAAAAGTAAGAGGATATGAGTTCTGTGTAGGGCCCAAAGGGTCATGATTGTTTTCATTAAACTTTCTGACATGTTTTGTCTCCAGTGACTCAGAGATTCTTGGCTTTGTAGTAGATAGTTAAAATTACTGGAGATAACCAACTGTGTATGTACGTGTGTTGGGGAGAAGGTCTGGTGTGGTGTCTATGTGCTAAATATGTGAGAGGTAAATACATGGATATATACATACAATATGTATTTTAAGTTCCTCAAGAGCATATCAATATACCTATGTCTGCTATAAACCAAGCCCCTCATAAATGTTTGTTGAATAAATGAAAAATATATAGACTTTGCATTTATCGATAGGTAATAGCTATAGCAACTTCAATAATTTTCTAATTCCTGCTGCAAAGTGGAAAATGGGTTATGTCCATCCCGGAGTACTGCCTCTATTTCTTTTGGAAGAGATGGCTATTCTAACAGCATTGTTATGACTACTGGCCACACTTGGGGCCACCACCTTTGTGTCAAAGGGTTTTGAATTCTTTCACATGCACCCTACCACCTCAAAACTCCTCTCTAGGGACTGGGGGCCACCTTCAGTCTAATTTTCCTCAAAAACTAAAGAGCACGTTTTAGGAACTAAAGAAACTAAAGAAACTAAATAAAATGCTCTCTAGAATATTGATATCAAAAGGCAGTTGCAACATTAAGATTTTCATACTATTAGTTGAAGGGGAATGCATTCTTTAACTGCTAATGCTATTGAGAGTCAAGAAATGAAAGCAGAATTTAATGGTTTAGAAGCAATTAACTATATTTCCCTACTAGAATCAACCAGCAAAATACAGATGACCTAAGAGTGGAGAAAGGCTTATTGGACCCAATATCCTGCATATTTCATCTGAGATAAATTGAAAAATTAGGATTAATAAAATGAGACTGTCCATGAAATCAGGTATTTAATATGACAGAATCTTGCTTAAAAATTGTTTCTATGAACTTTTTAAAAATCCTTTTTAATGGTGGTTAAGGTCTTCATTCATGAAGGACCAGTTATTTCTAATGGTATCTGTAATATTTCTCTTTTTAATGCTTATTAGATTACCTTTGAATTCACATTCTCTTCTATATAATAGTAATGCACCTTGATACTTAGAATACTTAAGTCTAAGTTAGATCTCCAAATTGCTTGAAGTTGACTTTAATTTTGAATTGACTTACTTTACCTACACTGACAAGTCATATTAGCAGCAAATGAATGTTTAGATCACATTGTAATCCCTGATGTCAAGATTACAGGTAGGGAGAACAAAAAATACAGAACTTCATGAAAAACTCCATTGCAAAATCTCTGATGATCTCTTGTGAATGCAGGGGATCTGATCTAGCATTCAGCAGCCTAATTCTGCATGTCCTTCTAATTGAGATAATCCTGAGGTTATATATAATATGTGCTGGAGCTAAACTCAAGATTAAGTGCCCACACTGTCATTTGGACAGACATGATGAAGGGTTAACCTTATGATATGGAAATATTAACACAACATGAATCTTTGTAGAACTGTGACAGATTTTCTCACTGCAGAGACTAGCCCTTCATTTAGTCTGGGCATTGTACAGCTGACCAATACAGTATTCATGAAGCATTCATTTCGTGGGGAAAGGTACTGTTACCAGTGGTGGATGTATCAGGAAGCTAATGGAGCTTAAACCATTATTTCTTATTATACTTTTCTTTCTTAAAGAAGGCCCACTATTATGTAAGCATCTGGCCCACAAGACCTGGATTTGCCCAACTCTTACTAATGGGGATTCTACCTGTGGATGACGTGATGGAAACAGATGAGTAGCGGTCTTTTCTACCCCATACACATCTAAGCATTATCCTTTTGTTTCCTCTGCATATCCAACTTGGTTTTGTTTCTAATTCTATGTGTTACCTCATAGTTGGCATGATGTGTTTGTCCAAAAAGCACATTCCTAGTCTGAATTTCCCTATGTCAGGCTGGTCTATCCACTTCTCGTATTTCAGGGAAAGCCATGCATCTGTCCTTCAATAATGCACCAGCCTGCAACTGCTCAGGCATTCTGCATACATCTGGTCTGGTACAGGTAGGTAAGAGTCAGTCTTGCTTGGGGTTTGCTTGATGGGCTATTAAACATGTATATCTGCCAATCTCAAGTGCTTCTCTACCAAAGTTATCAAGTGCATTGTTGGAAACATTTGTGTGTTTGAGTGTCACAGAATCTCTAATACCACAGGATTTCTGGGGTTAAAACTGGGATGACGAGAATTAGAAAACTTACGGCAAACTGTTTTCTTATTTCAGAAAGTCAGCATTATAAAAAAATGAAAGTGAACATGTTCTTTCTTGGACTTGTGAACACGACGTTCTCTGATGATTTAAAAAAGCTGGGGTGGGGGTTACTGATAGCTGTGAAAATATCTGAAAATGTATCACCTTGCCTGAACTAAGGGAATTTTAATACCGTCAGGTTGGGCGTGCGGGTGCTGGTAAGATCCATTTGTGATCACAGTGTTGTGATGCTGCTGGCAGTTTACAAACACACTTTCCTACCTGCCTGATGGCCAGTTTCTGGATGGAGGAAAGGACTGGCTTCCACCTCGCTTGGGCCCAGCACTCCCACTGCTGGCTTTTCAAGTGCAGCTGAATGGAACACACTGTGGGAAAACCACTATCCCATGCTAATTTTCAGAGCCATTAGAAATGAATGGAGTCCCTCTCCCTGCTCAGCAGGCCGGACAACAACTTTCTGCTCGCCAAGGCTATCAGTTAAGGCCAACCGCTTAGAAACATAGCCCTCAGGTTACAAACTATAAGAAGTTTCTAGAAAGTTCTCAATATGTTTTCCAGTAAGAGAGTCTAACTCTGCTGTCCCTTCTAAGACATAATGCTCCTTGACTTCAGTGGATGTCCTGAATGAGGTAGGACTCTGGGATTTGCTTTTAAAGAAATTTAATATTTTAAATTGAATAACTCATTTTCTTTCCAGGCTCCTATGAAAATGAGATGGGGTAATAAGTATTAAAATAAATAATCCTATATAAGGAAGAATGATTTTTTTTTCTTTATGGCTGCTTATTTAAAACTCTTTCTGAGCCTACATGGAACATCCCAATGCTCTTCTCTGAGAAAGATTATGAATTAAGTTCCCTACCCTTCCTATCTGTTTCTTCTTAAAAATGTTCTCAGGCTTTCTTCCTGTCACTTTGCCTGGGATCATGACAGAGGCACACAGATGAAGATTGATTTCAGAATAAGCATGTCAGTGCAAAGAAGTGATTAAAGAAAAAAGGATGAGGGCCTAAAAGAATGTGGAGGTTTACAGAATGGATGTACCTCCTGTAAAAATCTTAACTGCTCTGAGAGTCTCGGTTTCATGGAATGCCTCTTTGGAATGATTTTTTTTTTCAGTGGCTGCAATACATAAAGGCCACTGAAACTTGCCGTTACCCTCCCCCTGCTTTTTATAACTCCTCAGGTTCGGGTCAGTTTTCATGCATCTAAGCCCGGGTGGCAACTCTGGTTTAAATGCCATTTCATGCCTGATAAAATTTCATTAGACATTTTAACTTTTAATTTCTTTTATTGCCTTATCGTGCAGATGGAGAGAAATGTTTAGAAAGGGAAAAAAATTTAAACGGGGATTTACTGAAGTCATGTTTCAGTAAGGAAGGAAATACCATTGACTTTATTACAGCTGCCTAATGTTTTCCACAAACTGTAGAAATAATGCGTTGTATCTTGGTGACCTACAATAGCAGCTGACTACTTGCACATGATGGAAATGCAATTTGGTTTTGCTAAAAATTAACTATTTAATGCCCTGGTGTCCATGTCTCGCTGTATCTTGTGTGTCTGGTTTGTTCTATATGCTCTTTTCAAGTTGTGGACAGTCATTGCTACGTGTCTGAATGTGACAGTGCAGCTTCCTGAGAAGTGGCTGGGGTCGGAGTGGGGAGGCCACGTCTGTGTTTGCTGTCCCTGTGGTCCTAAGAGCTGATGTAAAGATTTCTTCCGCCTCCTTCCTGTTCCCCCTCCACCTGCCCCCTACTCCCCACCAGCCAACCAAGCCCGGACCCCTCCCTCTCTTCCTCCCTCCCTTAGCTGGGCCTTATCTGGTATGTTCAGCGATGTGATAAAACAAAAAGGGAAGTTTTTGAATGCACGGACACACCCTTTGGAGGGATTCCAGCTAGAGAAGAGTCCGTTAAGGAAAGCAAGAGCAGTGTAGGGAGGCCTAGGTGCCAGGACTGAGGAAAATGCAAGCTTAGGAGGAAAAAATAATAACATGCTAGAATGGCAGTGGTGGTTTCGAGAGGTCTGGAGGGTGGAGGGAGTTCAAAAAGGAACTTGCCTAATGAGGCCTCTCTGAAGATTTACTGCTATGGCTGCTGCTAAGAAGAGGATCCGGAGAAAAGATGTTCTGCCCTGACTAGCTTCACAGGAAGTCAGACAGGGCTTGCATTCTCTGGCAGGCAGAGGAAAGAAACTGCTCAGCGGCAGCATCTAGGGACTTTCAGTTTAATTGGTTTTAAAGAGACCTCTTCCACAAAGCATTTGTTATCCTTATACATATAGTTCTCAAGGCAGAGAAACAAACAGAGAAAACCTTCTGGACGAAAGCCATTCCCCAGTTTGTCCTAAGGATGACCACATCAATTTCCAGGAGTACCATTTCCTCCCCTAACTGCACCTCTCCTGTAGCTCAGGGCTCATCTTGCAGCCATCAGCTTCTTGGCTGAGAGGATGTGACAGACCATTCATGGGGGTCGGAATGTTGTCTGTCCTTTATCCAGTGGATTGGGGCCTGGCCTCTTCCCATTGACCCCTGCAGGACCCAAAGCCCTCTAACTTCCAGGGACTCAAGGTGGGACTCCGCAGTGCAAATACTGCAGCAGCAAGCCTGCATTCAAATGGGAATGCTCTCTTCCCGCTGAAGGAGTCAGGAGGATGAAATCTCGTGGAAAAGACTACCTTTCAGAAAGTAGCAAGAACTTCAGCTCTCCACGTTTGAAGCAGAGAGGATCGCCGCCATTTTACCTATGGGGAAACTGGGGCTTAGCGAGCAGAAAGTGCTCTGCTCAAGGGCACATAAATATTTGGCCTTAGAACACTCCTATCCCATCTGATCATTGCCGCACACAGGCACCTCGCTCCGGTGGCCTGGCTGATGTCATCTTGAGAACTCATTCTGAGTAATACATCAGCACCCTTCAAGGGGAAGGAAGACAAATGGGGTTCTGGGCATTTTCTCACAAGACAGGAAAGCAATCCATCTGGTCCACCATGTAAATCACAGCAAGTGAGGCAGAATATGGAAAGAGATCCAGAGTTTGGGATCCGACCCCATCCTACAAACAGGCTTCAATAAAATAAATTCAACTCACCAGAAAGGCCCAATTGGGTAGAGACCCGAGGAAGGGCCGAGGGCAGCCATGGCCCGGCGAGAAAAGCAGAGGAATTCCAGGACAGCAGAGATGGTGCCGTGCCCACTGTTTTAAAAGACCGAGCAGGAGAAGTGCAGCGGACTTCTTCACTCAGGGGGGTGTGGCGGCAGGTAGAACGCCGTGTGACGCGAAGAAGTGTGCTTGGGGCTGGTGAGTGTGGGCGCCACGCTGCGGTCCGTCAGCAGTTCTTTAACCGGCTTCAGGGGCCTTGGCAGTGTTGCGCTTGCGGGTACGTGCCCGCGCGTGTGCGTGCGCATGCGTGTGCGTGGGTGAGAGAAGCTAAGAGGCAAGGTGACCAAGAGAAAGATTCGCAAATACGCAGAACAGTGTGTTTTGTAGATCGATGCTTGTGATTCTCGGATGAATAGGTGATACAGAGCGCTCCCCGGGGAACCGTAAGTAGAAAATAAGTCCATTAACATTTGTTTCCAAGAAAAGATAAGAGTAGACTGCTGATTGTTTTCCCTTTGCTCTTTAGTAACAAAAACTTGATTTTAGGGGTTGGGGTGGGAGAGGTAAGATGCCATCTAAAGATTCTATTCCTCAGCCTCCCTTGCTGCTAAGTTTTGGACAATGGGATGTAAAGTAAATTTATTTCGTGGAACATCTAGGAAAGTGCCTTAAAACCAGATAGATGACAGCTGTCTTGTCATTGCCAAGTGTAAAGGTAGGTGCTGAGGATGTCAGAGCGGAAAGATAAAAGTAGTCTGTCCGTGTCTCTAATGCCATCTTGTTGGCGTCAAGACTGTGGGTTTTCTTTCTCCAAATTTATTTTACAAGAAAGAAAAAATTTGTTTAAGCCACTGTCACAGGACCTGCGTTACTGGCAGGCAAAGCCAGTTCCTGGCTGATACAGAAGGCAAGCAGCTTACTTTTTTCTTACTTTTTTTCCTCAATATGTGAATAGTACACATGACACAAAGAAGTGGATGCTCAAACTATAAAGTCAATAAACAGAGAAGGTAGATTCTAACCCAACTGTATTGCATTTAACCTTTACATGTGAATGTAATAACCTTTAATGGCACAGACGCTTTTGAGAAACTGTAGGAAGTTGTAGACAGTCTCCTTTAGGGAAATACATATTTCTATAGAAAATCTTAACACAATCTCAAGAATTTTATGGAATCAATGAAGCTAGTCCACAGAGCCCTTGTTAAGAATTTCTTCATTAAATTACAATGACTTCAGAAGTCAGAAAAGAAGGGGCTAGATCTGACTTGGCTAATGGTCTTGCATTCAGAGTCTTTTTCTCAGCGAAGCTCAGGGTTAGATTGGGTTACCTGGGTAGTCATACATCTCCAGGGCCTTCTGGGAGAGCAGCCTAAATCTTTTGGATATGGAGTTGGCTGCTGAAATGATTTGATGTGGAAGAAATCAGATGCCACTGTGAGGCCTGGTAGGCCCCTTGTACTCAGGGACAGGACAGGCCATTACAGGGGGCTTCACAAGGCTTCTGAAGCTAGCTGTAGCCCAAGGTAAAATAAATAGATAAATAAATAATAAATAAGCTGATTCATTCTGCAAACCTGAGCGAAGAATATTGGGAAGGGTTTTGTGGCTAGATGTGAACTGTCTTTGGAGGAGTATCCATTCCTGTTTATTCGATTTTAGTTGATTTTGATTAGTTTTATAGGACTTTGTATGTTTGTGGGACACACCGACAAGACAGCCTGAATAGTTGGTTGGTTAATGAAAATGTAACAAGATATTTTTACTTATAGAGCAGCTGCTCCAATGTTTGGGCATTCCATTTCAAGCTGCTAGGAGCTGATCTAGTCCAGAGAGGCTTTACTGAAAGTATGTTGTAATAAACAGTGTCCATTGGGTGAATTTGCCTAAATCGTTTTTTGTACGTTATGTCTGTGGGAAAAGACATATGATATTTTGGAAGCTGTTTTGCTTTGATTTCCCAACAAAGTAATCTTTCTTTTACAAAATTGTAATTATATGATGCCATAGAACAGGTTTAATCCAAGTTGTGAAAATGTGTAGGTCCTACCATGGTAATCTCCCTTTGGAGGACACCTATAACTCATTTCTTTAGATCTTTATCATGCATCTTTTCCTCTTGAACTATTTGCATATATTTTTCTCCTTTTTAAAACAAAACTCTCACAAACAAAATAACAAATATCCTGATTCTATTAATTTTGACCTCTAAGATTACATGAGGAATATAATAGCGTTTGTGGAGCATTTTCTCATATTTATGCATCAAACTAGAATATTCTGGGCTAGTTGTTACCAAATTTCAGTATGCAAAAGACTCCAAGACCCCTCGGGACTCACTTTCAGGGGCCCCATGGGACAGTTGGTAGCCATTGTGACTTAAGATAGCCACAGCTTGCATAATAGAACCAAAAGTTTCTTTTGATTAAAAGGTGAGATTATTTGCTTCCTTTATTTAATTCTTTCTATTTGAAGACTCTGGAACGCCATGTAAAGATTTTTAAAACAATCTTCTGCTAAACAGTAAAGGGAGTAGTTTGGTTTTCATAGTCACTTTGCCCTGGGTAGGATATAGGATTACATTTGACAACATTTGAGATGATGCATATGTTGGGATCATACTTGATGCTCAATCATTGGGGTGAAATTCTGATGCACTCCATCCTGTCTATGGTGCCTCCTAAACACTGTGTCATTTAGGATTTGAAAAGGCCCTTCTCAGACAATTCAAGTAATGATCGAATTGATGACACTATCAGGAAGAGAAACTTTTAAGCACTGCTCAGATGCTGTTCCATCTGTTTTGTGTCATAAACCCACAGATGGCGTCTTCTTTCTTTAGGGGACTTCTGACATTCTTGTTTTACAATGTTAGGAATTATAATATATACAATATGCTTTTCCGAAAGTGTCATTTATGTTTGTAATATGCTGTCCTTTAACCTAGAAGCATGTATCATGTAAACTACAGATGTCTATTTTTTTGCATTCATGCGAAGGATCTCAATTTCTTGCTGTCTGTTTTCACTAAACATTAGTGTGTAAAGAGTTTTTCTCTCTATGTTTGACTCCGCTTGTGAGAGGCAGGGCAAAGCTGGCTGGAGGAACAGTCCTCCTGAGAGAGGCCTACACTGAATGGTAGGTGTCCAAGAAAGAGAAAGGCCAGATGAGGAGAGTCACAATGCATTCACCATTGGGGAAAAGTGGGGTGTGCATAGCCAGGAACAAGAAGAAGAAAGGCCAGGATGATAAGAAAGGGGAGGAGCTGATAAGAAAGGTGGAGAAAAAATGAGGCCATTTTTCCATGAGTGGGTCTGGGAGTCTCAAACTCATTTTTAGTAGCATAAAATTTCAGTTTCCAGACAATGCAAGCCTTTGTGAGTCACATTTTAAGTAATCATTCAAGACATCTAGCTCTATCAATTAACTCCAAACACAAGATCTATGGAGTCTCTCAATTAACTCCAAACTCAAGATCTAATTTTGGAGTCTCATCTATTTATTTACAGAAGGCATTGGAGCTATCTAAAGGGAACTCACACCTAATATCCTTGTGGGATTTTGCTACAACTTCTCTGTTGTTTTCAGCCACTTTTGAAGGCAATGACTGGTACCGCCATCCCATGGCTACTGCTCACCTGTGGGCACTGATGCCTCCACCTGGAATAGAGGTCCCTCAGTGCCTTTCAAGCTGCCAGTCCTTAAAGTACATGAGAGTAGGGTAGTAAGTGGTAGTGAGTACAAGGTGTCCCGTGCTGGCTACCCAGATTCTGAGACTTTAAACCAAGGTCAATGAATGCCTGCATGGGGGAGGGGACCCCAAAGCTCTAACTGCATTTTGAGGAGGGGACTAGAATGGTTGTGGCATATTGTGGACGTTGAAATACTTTGACT
The DNA here is from genome assembly GCA_004026765.1 of Micronycteris hirsuta. Lineage (NCBI taxonomy): Eukaryota > Metazoa > Chordata > Mammalia > Chiroptera > Phyllostomidae > Micronycteris > Micronycteris hirsuta. Next base: position 51,826 of record PVJI01007288.1, on the reverse strand, counting down.
GAGTCAATTAAGCTTCTAGTGATGATATGAAGACTACATTATTACTGAAGGTATTTGCATTGTTAAATCATGGCACAAATCCTCAAAGTGTTTCATTGATTTAACAAACTGCTGTTGAACAACTACCGTGTGGCAAGTACTTTGTGTTAAGTACTGTGCTAAGTACTTGCTATATGTACAGTAGTATTAGAAGCTGGTAATGTCTCTGTATTTGTGGAACTTTGATTCAAACAAACTAAAAATGCTAATAGTGGGATCTGAAATACTGGTGACTATGTAGGGAGGGAAGTAAACTTAAGGCATCTTTTTACTCACAAATTAGTATATTTTCTTATCCATAGGGTTTGATAGGGATGATGGAAGAGAGTTTTAGGAGGACTAGGATATTAGGAGGAATGATGGTGACTAATAGATTAAAAGATGTAGAATTAAATGGACAGTTTAAATTCTAAGTAGATTATTCTAACAGGATGAAAATAACCTCACATGGAGCCCTAATTTCAGATAATCTCTTGATTGAGATTCAAGATTGCAGACTAGCTTCCAAAAGTAGTGTGACTCAAGCTTAGTAAAACATGCCTTTCTGGCCTGACTCAGGGCTGGAGTCATTCCATAAAAACGGATATTCTGGAAAAAATAGAAATTGGCACTTTTCTTAAGAATTTTATTGAAAAAATTCTCTTCTCCTTCAGCAATTAAATCTTCTATGAATAAACTAGGATACACAAAAACCTAATAAAAGTACATAAATACAAAATTATTTAAACCTTTACCAGTTACTTTGATAAAACTACCACATTTCACCTAAGATGGGATTATAGAAGAACAAAACCTTTTACCATAAATTAAACAAAATCTTGGAACTTTGGAAGGGCTAATACATTTTGTGCAATATGTAGTTTTATTAGTCTCCAAATGCAATTGATTTTTAAAGGATTTAAAACTCAAAAACACTGACTGCCCTCCTACAGTAGACCAGTACTGTAGTAGATTCATTTATAGAGATTTTCTCTTTCAATTGTATTTCATTATTGACATCACCCCCTGAGATTGGTTTTATGCTCATTTTATTGGTAGAAAACTGAGGCATAGAGAGGTTAAGAGAATGGTCCAAGGTCATCTGCCTGGTAGGTGGAAGCACCACCAGCATTTAAACCTCCAGGCTAGAGCTATTCCCACTCGACAAAGTACATGACAATTATGGCAACTTAGATTTTGCCTTTTATCTGAAAATGGTTTATAGTTCATTCTTTGATTTATAATCTGCAAAGGATGTGGATTAAGTTATTCCACGGAAGCAATTAGTCTGGTCTTGAAGGGACTTTGAATCACCTTTGTATAGCAAAACCACAAAATCCCTTAACAATCTCACCCCTGGGTTGCACAGGGTGGGGGGGATGAGGAGGGGGATGGGAAGGGTGGGCAGAGGGCAACAGGGACAGGGAAAACTAATAGGCTTTTGGTGTAGCAGCAAGGAGTAAGATACTGATTCCCATGAGGAATTTCCAGATGGTGGAGGGAGAGACCCATGCTCAGTCCTTCAGGACCTGGTTACCTACCTATCGCAGACTCTTGAGAACCTAAAGAACTTTTATACTGGGAACCCTGCTAGGAGAGTGTCAGAACTCTTTACGCTGGGAAGAAAGTGGGCATTAGAGATCAGATATCTCTTACAGCAGGAGGCTCACTGAAATGTAATACTTTGAATTCTATAAAAACTAAAACAGCTAAAGCTGTAAGATTTTGTATGACTTCTAGAAACATACAACATTTGGTGTCCAGTATGTGCAGACAATAATCTGTTCATTTCTATTTCTGTCCAGTTCAGAAACTAACGTGATTGACCAGTTTTATCTTAGATTTATATTCCAGAACTATATTGCATTTTGATAATGCCAAGAACCAGAAATAACTTAAGCTAAAATTGATTAAAGTGGTATTTGAAATCCAGAATCAGTACTTACAGTAGAATAGCTGTGACACATGACAGGTGTGGACATTTAGTTGAATTTTAAATATATATTTAAAATTTCTTCAAAAAGAGGAAGAAATTTTTCTTCACCCACTTGGGGTGTATATTTCTTCAAAAGCAGGAAAATACGGAATGTAAATTTGAATCTGCTATGTTTAGTTCTTATTTCTAACAAAATCATTTTATTACTATCCCTTTATTTCTATACATTATTTGTAAAGTGACTTAAAACATAAAAAAAAGAAATGAATAAAAAGTCTTCATTTGTCCAGATAGTAAATAGTGAAGACCTTTTCCTGGTTTACTGAAGATTATTGAGTCCCAACATATATCAACAATTGAATGGATAAAGGAATGAAACTAGACCAAAGTAACAATAATGTGAGGGATCTTTTATTTTTTTTTTAATCCTCACCCAAGGATATGTTTATTGATTTTAGAGGGGGGGAAATGATGGGGCGAGAAAGAGGGGGGAACATTGATGTGAGAGAGAAGCATCCATCAGTTGTCTACTGCACATGCCCTGACCAGGGATCGAACCTGCCACCTAGATATGTATGCCCACTGGGGATTGAACCCACAGCCTTTTGGTGCACAGGAGGATGCTCCAACCAACTGAGTCACCCGGCCAGGGCGAGAATATGAGAGATCTTAAAAAAGAATATCCAATAAAAGAAGGTAAAACAATGAGGAGATCAAACTGGAGGAAAAATAAATTTTAATTTTCAGTTTTAGGCCTTGAAAATAAAGACAAATGTGACTACATGTTGTAGGAACCACTGAAGTCTTTTTGTTGCAAAGAACTCTGTGACTGTTCCTGTCCTTTTCATCAGTATTTCAAAGTTACATGGTGAATCCAGTTCCACCCACAGTTTAGACAAAGTTGGAGACAGAGCTTTGTATATGGTCAGGTATGTTATCTGAAAGAACATACTCTTTGTGAGAACAGAGTCTCATGACTGTGAAAAATAGTACATTATACACCCAGATGCAACTTTTAATGAGTCCAGTTTCTGTTTCTATAAGCCAGTTGCAACTCACTGCTTTGCAACTTGCAGCTTTATGCTTTGTGCAACACCCGTTCTTCACTTCTTTTGCCTCTGTCTGCTCAAGTGATAATTTCAGTTTCCACAGAGGCAACTGTACCTAAATACAATATGCTTAAAATTTATGATGTATGTGCAAAGATGTTTATGGCAGCATTATTCGTGTCACTAAAAATTTTGGGATTACTTAAAAGACCATAGATATATGAAGAACCAAATAAACCACCATACATTGATATTCTGGAATATTATAGAACCATGTACATTTTTGAGTAAAAAGAAGGAAGTTACAGGACAATATATTTATTTATTTTAATTTTTAAACTGAATTTTTTTCAATTACAGTTTACATTCAAGATTATTTTGTATTAGTTTCAGGTGTATAGCTTAGTGGTTAGATAGTCATATATAGTACTTTACAAAGTGTTTCTCCCTAGTATGTTTAGTATCCAACTGGCACCATACATAGTTATTACAGTATTATTGACTATATTCCCTGTGCTGTACTTTACATCCTTATGACTGCTTTGTAGCTACCAATCTGTACTTCTCAGTCCCTTCACTTTTTTCACCCAGTCACCCAACCACCCTCCCTCTGGCAACCACCAGTCTGTTCTTCGTATCTATGAGTCTATTTCTGTTTTGTTTGTTCATTCATATTGTTCTTTAGATGCCACATATAAGTGAAATCATATGATATTTGTCGTTCTCTAGCTGACTTATTTTGCTTAGCATAATACCCTCTAGTTCCTTCCATGCTGTCACAGATGGTAAGATCTTGTTCTTTTTTATGGCTGAGTAATATTCCATTATGTAACTATACCACAGCTTTTTTATCCATTCACCTACTGATGGGCACTTGGGTTGTTTCCATAGCTTGGCCATTGTAAATAATGCCGCAATGAACATAGGGGTGCATATATTTTTTCAAATTAGTGTTTTGGTTTCTTTCAGATATATATACCCAGAATTGGAAATGCTGGGTCAGTGGTCAGTTCCATTTTTAATTTTTTGAAGAACCTCCATACTGTTTTCCATAGTGGCTGCACCAATATGCGTTCCTACCCACAGTACATGAGGCGGAACAATATATGTAAAAGATCCCATCAAAAAGAATAAATCCTCTCTATCTAGATATATTAAAGATATATTTCATTTATGTGCATATGTAATGCACACATATATTATATACATGTGTGTGTAAAAACACTGGAAGGAGACTTATAGATTCGGAAGTGCTTATTTCCAGGAAGTAGGAATGAGGTAATGCTCATTTTTAATTTTAAACATTTCTGTATTGTATTTTTTTAATAAGGTAGCACATTTATAATTTAATTTTTTAAAAATGTTACAGCATACCTGCTTTTGAGATTTTGCTTTATAAGTGGATATCCACTTTTTTGTGTCTTTTCCAAAAATGAATTGTGTATAAAACTGTCTGTAGTACCTGATTTTTCATCCTGGCTCAAATAGATTTCCTAGGTGCTTAAATCTGCCATTATCATTTTCTATTTGAAGCATAAAAAAGACAAAGAGAGGTCTAATGATTTTTAAAACCATCCAAGCTCCTGGCAGTGGAAACTCTAATACTTTTCTGTTCCAGGGGCTACATTGCTAGGTAGGAGACCCTTTGGACCAACTTGATGTTGAAACAAAGAAATCAAAAACCAAGAATACCTCCACCAAACAAACAAGTGAGAAGTAGTATTTTTATTAGTCACCAATGCAGGGATATCATATTTTATTACACACGATGGATTAAAACATCGTGCCTCAAACACACGCGAATCTCTGACTGCCTGTAAGACTTCACAGGCACTTCCGAGAAGTGCAGCTCTAAGAATGAGTTGGCTTACCCGCTCTCATCCCCCAGACAACACAGTTATTGGGAAGATGCAAAGCTGAATTTCAGTTTATTTTGTGGGGATAAATTTTCTTTTCTTTCCCTCTCCACTTTCAACTCGGTGAAGAAGTGCTTTCTTGCTTGCTGATTGCCTGATTGCAAGCTGTCTTCATGTAAATCCCCCAGTAACAGAATCATGAACAGATATGTTACAACAACACATACTTTTTCCAGACATATGCCTTTTTCAGAAATGCACCAGTTCTTCCACCCTCTTTTTAAAAAATCATCTGTTCTTTCAGTTGTGCAAAGAGTTAGCACCTTTATGCCTGATTGCCAGTGCAGGCACACAGGCGCACGCGCACGCGCACACACATACACACACTGAAGAATACCCAGGTACTCAGATGGTACAGCAGGCCCATGCTGTCAGCCATTCACTAAACAAATCTAGGCCGAAGAGAGCCATGGTGCAGTAGCCCTACAAAGAGCTCAGTGTATGCATCCTGCGCAGAATTAGTGCAGCACACAGTTCCTGGAAGGGTGAACAGCTTGTCTGTAAACTGATCGCACATCAGTTCTCCTGCTGCCACAGCCCTGCGCCACAGCCACCACAGCCGGCAAAGCCAGGGCCTTTCCCTAGGCCCTAGACTGGCCAGGCAGAGATGCAGGAACATAACACACATTCCAGCTGTTGGCATCTGGCCATAAGACTGTGGGAGCTGCAGGGTGGGCTGGGGCAGGTCCAGCACCAGGGCCTGTAGAAAGTGGCCTGTGGCCCTGTTTGGCCCTGTAGGTCTGGCCTGGTTACTGAGAACATCAGTCATATCTAGAAAGTGTGCGCAGGGACGCTGGACTCCCCCTGCGGGCAAGGGTGTGGGGAGTACTCCATGTACCTTTATGCTCCTGACTCAGGCCAGAGGGAAGCCCAGTATTACCACAAAGCCATCTCAATCCTGACTTGGGGTCACCAATCAGCTAAAAGCAATTTTTGGAGGGTGCTTCATCTAGCACTTAGCATGTTTTTATGCAAATATGTGTGTATACCTAGGCATATTTTTAAGAATGAATTATTCTCCAGGTTCTCATCTTTGTAAATAGATTGGGTTGGGCATGGGAATGGGGGTAGGCTGGGGCGGGGGTGGGGGGTGGCGGTAATGTCTATTAGAACAGCAAGGGATGTATTTCACATAAAAGAGTTTCAGAAATGAGAAATTGCTGAAATTACCTGGTAGCCGTTTCTGAGGGACATTTACCTTGGATTCACTTTTAAAATTTCTTTCACTTAAAAGCCAGTATGGTTAAATTAACCAAAACCTAACTTAAAAAAAAAATTCCTCAGTTCTTCCAGGCCTTCTTCACATCGTCACACTAGGCCCCGCCGGAGGCCCCATTAAAATGGCAGCTCCCACTGAGAGAGAGACAAAAGCCCCCCTCTCTGAATGGGGAGGCTGAAACAGTGATGGACTCTCTGAACTGCTTTTTTTTTTTTTAATCCATTAAAAAAAAGTTACCTCTGCATTGACTGTGAGAGAATATTTATTTAGCTCTTCACACTGTGGGAAACAGAGGCATTTTCCCTTATAAAGACACTGAGACCTTCTTGGGAGAGCAAAGAAATATGAATCTATAACATGGCTGAACAAATTCCTTCTCAACTAAATTCATGGAATGTTTCAGACTTGAACAGCTTAATTTTGGTGTGGTCTGGGACAAATTAATATGACTCCAAATCCCACCTCACACAAGAAGCTTCTGATGAAGTGGGTGGGGTGAGCACACTTACTTCCCTCAGAATTCAAACAGTTGTCTCTATTTTTCTTGCCGCCCTGGCAAGAAAAAAAAAAACTTTAGAAAGGAATGGAGAAATTAAGAAAACCTAAAAATGTATTTTAAAAACCTAACTGTGCAAAGTGTTCAGCATTTGATTATGGGATATTTTAGGCTATACGAACAATACTGAGTTTTTTGCAGCAGAGTAAAGGCTCTTTGAGAGTAGTCCAGCACCTTTGTATTTGGAAAGTCAATATAGTAAACACAGTGATTGCCCTTCCAGTGTTTCTCATGAAGCCCCTGGAGCGGTTATTCCAGTCACATGTGCTTAGGGACTAACAAGAAAGTATTGCTGTCTTCTAGAACATGGACAGGTCTTCCACCTTGGTACCTAATCAGACTGCTTTACTCTCATTAGAGACCTCAGTCTCTTTAGCACTGAAGGACCATGTATCTACATCATCCAATGAGTTTTGATGTCATCTCCAGGATTAAGTTTCTATACTTTTCCAAAGTGGGGATAACAGTAATTACTAACACATATGGGTATAGGTTCTCGAGTGAAAGCTATTATAACTATCAGATAGCTGCTGTCAATTTAGGAAGCCATTTGCAGGTTGTTCACATACATTGCTTCTTTAGTAACCTTGTATTTATAGAAGGGAGTAGTGAAAGAGATTACTTTTCAATAACCAGTAATAGAAATTACTCTAAATGCATCATATTATTACTATTATTTCTGCAGATTTATGCAGATATTTATTTTGGGTTCATTCATGTTAAAATTAGGTTACTTACCCTGAACAACTGATAATTGGGAGAGGTTCCTCAAGAAACAAAATGAATAGTTGGGCATTTAGGGATGGAATGCCAGGCAAGATGCCATTTTTGGGATGCTCTTAGGGGGAAGAAACCAAAGGAGAGTAGTAAGACTTGCAGACCATGAACTGTGAATAGAATTACCTGACACACCCTCTGTGGGACTGTCACTGTAGTGGGGAGTGGTGTATATGCAATCTAGGACAGTACTCCATTACAGACTAGGTTTTGAAGAACGTACGTGTCTTTCTGTATGCATCTGTAGCACATTATTTCTTGTATATGAATGGTATTTTCGTCAAGAATCAACAGGTTAGCACTGGTCAGGTAGCTCAGTTGGTTGGAGTGTTGTCCCAACACACCAAGGTTGCAAGTTGTATCCCTGGTCAGGGCACATACAAGAAGCAACCAATGAATGTATAAATAAATGGAACAAATAATCGATGACTCTCTCCCTTTCTTTCTGCCCCTCTTCCTCTCTATCTCTAAAATCAATAAATAAAAATTTAAAAAAGAATAGGAGAGATATGTAATTTAATATCACTGATAGGAGCCTTTGAAAACATTTATTAGTAAAAGGTATCATTTATGCATTCCTTTTTTTATTAGAAGAATTATAGACTTTTGAGGGTAGAAAGAATGTCCTTTAGAATGGATTTTCAAATGCTTTTTCCCTCTAGTAATGGACTCCTTTGAAAAAATAAAAGTTAATAAAAGCCAACATGGGATTAGAATATGTAAAAAAAAAAAAATTAGAGTAGCTTATTGTACTGAGGGAACATTTAGAGTTCCAGGAGTTCATTTGGAATATGAGTATGTTAATGTGGTTTTAAAACTTTCTGAACAAGAAGCTGTACAGATAACCTCAGAATGCGAAGGGACAATAACAAACACAGACGTCCTAAAATATCAGGGAAATGGGATCATTGTACACCCACCTGATATACAGACAAGGAGTGATGGTTTGCAGCAAGTGGTCAAAGGTTACACAGCTACTTTGTGACAAACTCAGGACCCAATTTCAATTTTTCTTTTTCCCCACTTGTAAGCCACTATATGATGCTGTCTCTGGAGTCTGGAATGCCTTTGAAATCAGACTGTATGACACTCTAATCAATTTTAATGATCTAAAGCTCTTAGAACTTGGTGAAAAATTTTGCAACCAAGAACAACTTTCTGCATTGTTCTGTGCTGCCACAAAACTGATCATTATTTTCAGGAATATTTTATGTTAATTATTATTCCTCATATTTATTCAGCCTGATGTACATGGTTTAAATACCGTCACTTGCATTCTGGAGTTGGACATAGGACATGACATCCCTGACCAGTAAATCCCTTGAATGAGTGCATTTTCCCCCTCTGTGCATGTCTCCCTCTCATCCATTGTCTGTCTTCTTTTCATGCCCGTCAGGCGGTGGCCATGACTGTGCACTTATAAAGGTCAGTGACCCAGCAGAGAGGGCAGGCCCTGCAGAAGGCGTGTTGATGAAGCATTTCAATGCACACTGAATTTGTTAGCTCTCTGGCTTACTCCCAGGGGCAGGCTACAATTGTTTCCTGTGTGGCGTGGCATCCACCCGGAACTCTTATGGTATGGGCCATTCCAACCAGGAATCTCTAAACCACATCCTAACAAAACAAACACTCCACATTTCCCAGCTCACTAAGTTATTTTACCTGGCTTTCCTTCCCTTAATTTGTCCAGTATACCCAGTAAAACTAATTAAAACAAAGGTTTCCTTTATTTACATAAATGATCAGTCATGGGATGTTTTCAATGAATTTTTTGTAAAACCACAAGGCCACATAGACAGTAAACTCATATCTTTCAGGTTGACAAATTTTAGGCTGAGGTCCTAAGTCTCTCTCTATTATGAATACAAAATTAAACAAAAGCAGACATGGAATTTCATTTGAGATAATCTCAGGGAAGGCAACATTTGTTTTTCTCTTGAGAGCCTCTACCTTTTAATAAAGCAATGATAATCTAGGTGTGAAAAGCAATGATTCATAAATCAAAGGCTGGTCTCCAAATTTTAAGCTGTTGCAGTGTATGCTGCAAGTGAAGAAGGCAGCTCTCACTTAGGTGAAATAAACTAAAAAAGTTACCTGTGTGTGTTCTGGTTCTGGTCATGGTGGAGTAACCTGTACCAGATTCTCCTTTCTATAAATATCAGTTATAGACTACGGAATATTAGACAACTATTTAAATGTATTGGAGAGAGACCAAAGCAGGCAAAATCTGGAAGGAATTTGATCCTTAAAAGAAGGAACCACAGTAAATAAGATCAGTATGTTTATGGATTTTCCCAGGGATACTCCACAGTTCACCTGGTACAGGACAACTAAAAGTCAAGCAGAAAGCCACAGTCTTATTAGCCTGAGGATTTGAAGAATGGTGTTTAGGGGCTATTATAGTAACTGGAAATTGAGGTGTAAAAATCTTAGATCATAGAGGAAGTAGACCCAAAATCTGCTTATATCATCCTCTCAAATCCTTGGCTGACCACTGAACAACACATGTGCAGGAGAGACTCCAAAGAGCTCAGTGGAAAACTGCAGCTGTGAGACTGAAAGAGCAGAACGGAGATTTCAGCTCCTGTTCACTGAATTAAGATAGAACTTAAAGTTTGAGTCCTGCCAAGTTTGAGAAGCGTCCACTTGAACTCTAGAAGTCATGCCTGAGGTATAAAACTAGATATCATAATTGAAGGATTTGTCATAGGACGACTGGCAAAATTGCAACAGACCCCACCAAAGCATCAAACCAAGCCCCTATAAGTTCAAAATGATCTGCCATTAATTTAACTGCCAGCTAGAAAATATTCAATACAGTTCAGAGAAAAATAATAGAAACCAGAATCTATAAATATATCCTCTAAAATGTCTAGTATACAATAAAAATTACTAGACATAATGAAAAAGAAAAATGTGACCAAATTGTAAATAACCCAAGATGACCCAGATGTTACAAAGACTTTAATGCAGCTATATTTGTTAAAATATATTATTTGATATATTTATAATATATCTGTTTGAAGAATAAAGTAATGAACAGGCAGATGGAAAATTACAGCAAAAAAAATGGAATGTATAAAAATGAACCAAATGGAAATTCTATAACTGAAAATTGTAATATTTGAAATAAAGTTCACCAGATAGGCTTCAGAGCAGTAATCCAAAGACATCAATAGAAATTATCCAACCTTAAGAATAGGAAAAAAGCTTTACAAGTATGTGAAAAGAACTTTAGGGTCCTGTGGGAAAATTTCAAACAGTCTCAAATACATGTAATTAGGTTTCTAGAAGAAAGAGAGACTATAAGAAACATCAATTAAAAAATAGATGACAAATTCAAAATGGATCAAAGACTTAAATGTCAGACCCAAAACCATAAAAATCCTAGAAGAAAACATAGCAGCAAAATCTCAGATATTGCTTGTAGCAGTTTTTCATCGGATATATTTCCCTAGACAAGGAAAACAAAAGAAAAAAGTAAACAAATAGGAGTACATAAAACTAAAAAGTGTTTACACAGCAAAGGAAATCACCAACAAAATAAAAAGACAATTCACAGAATGAGAGAACATATTCGCCAATTCATCTGACAATGGGTTAATATCCAAAATGTATAAAGACATATGAAAAGATGCTCAGTATTGCTAGCCATCAGAGAGATGCAAATTAAAACCACAATGAGATACCACTTCACACCGGTCAGAATGACCATCATAAACAAAGCAACAAACAACAAATGTTGGAGAGGTTGTGGAGAAAAGGGAACCCTAGTGTGCTGTTGGTGGGAATGCAGACTGGTGAAGCCACTGTGGAAAACAGTATGGAACTTCCTCAGAAAACTAAAAATGGAACTGCCTTTTGACCCGGCAATTCTACTGCTAGGATTATATCCTAAGAACCCTGAAACACCAATCCAAAAGAACCTATGCACCCCAATGTTCATAGCAGCACAATTTACAATAGCCAAGTTCTGGAAGCAACCCAAGTGCCCATCAGTAAGTGAGTGGATGAAAAAACCGTGGTACATTTACACAATGGAATTCTATGCAGCAGGAAGAAAGAAGGAGCTCATACCCTTTGTGACAGCGTAGATGGAACTGAAGAGCATTATGCTCAGTGAAATAAGCCAGGTGGTGAAAGACAAATACCATATGATCTCTCCATTAACGGGAACGTAATCAACAAAATGAACAAACAAGCAAAGTGTAGCCAAAGACATTGAAATTGAGAACAGGCTAACAGTGATCAGAGAGGAGAGGGGAGGGGATAACAGGGGAAAGGTTTGAAGAATTTACAGGAACAATTATAAAGGACATATGGACAATAACAAGGAGGGGGTGGAAATGGAGGGAGGTGGAGAGGACTGGAGTGATGGGGAGGGGTCAGGGGAAAAGGCAGAAAACTGTACATGAACAACAATTTAAAAATAAATAAATAAATAAAGAACTTACAAAACTCAACACCAAAAAATCAAACCCAATTTAAAAATGGGCAAAGGACCTGAATAGACACTTCTCCAAGAGGATATACATGTGGCCAATAGACATATGAAAAGATGCTCAATATCACTAATCGTCAGAGAAATGCAAATTAAAACCACAATGAGATATCATCTCACACCTGTCAGAATGGCTATCATCAATAAATCAACAAACAGCCCTGGCTGATGCGGCTCAGTGGGTTGAACACTCACTTGTGAACCTAAAGGTCACCAGTTGGATTCCCAGTCAGGGCACATGCCTGGGTTGCATGCCAGGTCCCAGCTGGCGTGCGCATGAGATGCAACCACACATTGATGTTTCTCTCCCTCTCTTTCTCCTACTCTTTCTCTAAATAAATAAAATCTTTTTTAAAGAAGAAAGAAAATCATTTAATAAAAAAGATAAATCAACAAACAACAAGTATTGGTGAGGATGTGGAGAAAGGGGAACCCTTTTCCACTGTTGGTGGAAATGAAGACTGGTGCAGACACTGTGGAAAACATTGTGGAAATATCTCAAAAAATTAAAAATAGATCTGCCTTTTGACCCAGTAATCCAACTTCTGGGAATATATCTGAAGGAACCCAAAACACTAATTCGAAACAATATAAGTGCCCCTGTGTTCATTGCAGCATTACTTACAATCACAAAGATATGGAAGCAACCCAAGTGTCTATTAGTAGATGAGTGGATAAACAACTAGGGGACATTTACACAATGGAATACTACTTGGCCAGTAAAAAGAAAAAAATTTACGCTTTGCGATAGTAAGGATAGACCTGGAGAACATTATGCTAAGTGAAATAAGCCAGTCAGTGAAGGACAAATACCATATGATTTCACTCATATGTGGAATCTAATGAACAAACTGAACTAACAAGGAAAATGGGGACAGACATAGATGGGGAACAGATGACAGCCAGTGGTGGGGGCAGGTAAGGGGATATAGGGATTGATCAAAAAGGAAACAGGACTCATGGACATGGTCAACAGTGTGGTAATTGCTGGGGAGAGGGGGTATAAGGGGACTAAATGGTAATGGAAAAGATACAATAAAGATTAAATTAAAAAAGAAAAGAAACATTTCCAAATTTAATGGAAAATGTCAAGTTAGAGATCCAAGCAGCCCGACAAACCCCTTGCAAGGTAAGTACAAAGAAAACCTAATCTAGGCACAGTATAGCCAAGCTTCTAAAAACCAAGGATAAAGTCCTGAAAAGTTGTCAGAGGAAGAAGACATCACATAAAGGTACGATGGTACAGATAATTACTGACTTTTCAATAGACAGTGGGACAGACCCACTATCATAGCATCTTTAAAGTGATGAATGATAAATCCAGTCAATCCAGAATTCTACATCCAGCAAAATTATCCTTCAAACATGACAGTAAAGGCTGACTTTCTATAGGTATGTTAAAGGAAACTTAAGGCTGAAAGAAAATGATAGCAGGTATAAACTCAAGTCAACAGAAGGAATAAAGAGCACCAAAAAATGTTTTTAAAAGTGCATAAATATAAAATATTTCTTCTTCCAATTAAAACAAGTAACTCAGTGTTTAAAGTATAATTTATAACATTGTATTTTGGTATTTATAATACAATGGATATATAATGTGTGATTAGGCATTAATGGAGTTTTATTGTTGCTTCATTTTTACATTTTACATGAAGGGGTAATATATTCTCTCCAAGTAGGCTGTGGTAAGTTAAGAATGAATATTATAATACCTAGAACAGTCACTTAAAATTAAAAAAAGTAGAGTTAAGTCCACAGGGAAATTAAAATGAATGTATTAAAAATGTGGTTGAACCAAAATATCTAGGAAAGGAGAAGCAAAGGAAAAAATATGGGACAAATATAAAATAGCAAAATGTGTAAACCTACACTCACAATATCAAAATTAAATGTAAATAAAGTGAATACTAGTAAAAGACAGATATTGCCAAATGGCATTAAAATAAGTCTTGAATTTCAAAGAATTGAATTTTTACTAAGTTATTTTCTTACACAATGGAGTCAAATTAGAACTTAACAACAATAAGATATCTTGATGACTGCTAAATGAACTATGTCAAAGAAAAAATAAAAAGGGGAAATTAGAAACCACTTTAAAATGAATGATAATGACCATACAATGTATCAAAATTTGTGGAATGTAGCTAAGTCAGTTCATAGAGAGAATAAACTTTAAATGCATATATTTTAATAAAAGAAAGACTTAAAATCAATCATGTAAGTTTTCACTTTAAATTGTATAAAAGAGGAAGAAATTTAACTATATAAATATAATTTAAGTTATTTAATTAAAATATATGGAAGGAAATAGGAAAAGAGTGACATCAGTAAAATAAAAACCGATAGAGAAAATTAACAAAAGCCGAAAGTTCTTTCTTTGAAAAGATTAATAATATTTATAAACTATTGTATGATTAATCTAGGAAAAAAGGGAAGCACAGATTACCTATATCAGGAATAAAATAGAGACTAATACTGTAGATAAAAGAAAGTAGGGAAGCATTATACCTTTATGCCAATGAATAGTACTAGAACAATTTGATGCATGTATAGAAAAATATGAGCCTTAGCTTCTACCTCATGCCATATATAGAAATTGAGATACATTTTATATCTGAACCTAAAAGCTAAAACTAGAAAGTTTCTAGAAGAAAGCATAGGAGAGTATCATGGGTTGGCAAAGATTTCTTAGGAGAAAAAAGCACTAAATATAAAAGGAAAATTTAGCCCTGATTGGTGTGGCTCATGGGTCGGGCATTGTCCTGCAAACTGAAAGGTCATCCCTTCAATTCCCAGTCAGGGCACATGCCTGGGTTGCAGTACAGGACTCCAGGTTGGGGGCATGCAAGAGGGAACCAATTGATGTTTCTCTAGCACACTGATGTTTCTTTCCCTCTCTTCCTCTCTCCCTTCCCTGTCTCTAAAAACAAATACAACCTTTAAAAAATAAAAGGAAAATTTATAATTTGGACTTCATCAAAATTTAAAAACTTCTGCTTATCTAAAGGACCCATTAAAAAAATAAAATAGTAAGCCATAGACTGTGTGAAACTATAATACACATATCTGAGAAAGGACTTACATAGAGAATACACAAAGAACCACACCAACAATTAAAAACCAAAGAAGAATGTAAAAATGGATAAAACACTTAATAGGTACTTCACAAAAGAGAACATGTGTACAAGAATAAATGCCCAAACACCTTTAACTGTCAGAAAATTTCAAGTTAAAACCATGGTAATATATCATTTCATACCGAATCTTGGCAAGATTGTGTAATACCCAAAACTTTCACACCATATTAGTGGGAATATAAAATAGTGCCATCTGTATGGTAATTTTTTATGAAGTTAAATATAAAACTACCCTACTACTCAGTAGTTCTACCCCTAGGTACTTAAAGGAACTGAAAACATGTCTGTAAAAAGATGTAGATGAGAATATTTATGAAATTTGGGACTTACTGGATATATTATATCTTTATATATGGGAACTTTATGAGTTGATATAAATATTTTCTATTACACTTACATGGACTCTTTGAATTGTACTCACTTTAGATATGTGAGCTTCACTGTTTATATGAATTTTACCTCAAGAAAAATTTTTAAAAAGGCAACAATATGGTGGACAGTTTATTCTTTGTCAAGGTGTCAATTCTTCCTAAATTGATCTATAGATTCAATACAACACCAGTCAAAATTCCAGCAAGTTATTTTGTGGATATTGACAAAATGATTCTAAAGTTTATATGGAGCTCTGGTTGGTGTGGCTCAGTGGACTGAGCACCATCCTGTGAACCAAAGGGTCGCTGGTTTGATTCCCAGTCAGGGCACATGCCTGGGTTGCTGGCCAGGCTCCCCGTAGGGGATGCACAAGAGGCAACCACACATTGATGTTTATCTTCCTCAGTTTCTCCCTCCCTTCCCCTCTCTCTAAAAATAAATACATGCAACCTTTAAAAAATAAAGTTCATATGGAGAGGCAAAAGACCTAGAATAGCAAACCCAGATTTGAAGAACAAAATTGGAGGATGGACACCACCTGACTCAAGACTTACTCTAAAGCCACAGTAATCAAAATCATTCTTATTTTCCTGTTTTGTGGAAGTAAGAATGGTTTCTAATTCACATAAAAGTTTTTTTTAAAGAATCCAAACTAAACTGTAACTTCCTTGAAACTTTTGAAGGACAGTTTCACAGGGCCTACCAAAACTTTTAACTGCTGTACCTTTGACCGAGTAATCCCCTTTGTAGAAACCTGTCCCTAGAAATATTCACATTAAGTGCGAAACGGTATATGAGCAAGGACTTCACTGCAGTCATGCTTGGAATCTGAGCAAATTGGAGGGAGTTTGCAACAGTTAACAAATTATGGCTCATGTATGTTAACAAATACTGTGCAGCTGTTAAAAGAAAGTATAAACATTAGAAGTATATAAGGTAGTTTTGTAGTAAAGAAACAGGCTATAGAACAATATGAACAATATTATCCCAGTTCTGTAAAAATAACTCCCTCCCTTCTCTCTTCCTTCTGTCTCTGCTCCTCTCCTTCCTTTTTCTTTGTAAATGAATAGAAAATGCCCCGAAGGATATGCATCAAACTATTATCAGTGGTTACCACCTCAAAAAAAGGGGTGGAGGGATGGCAAGTGAGAGCTTGGCAAGTAACTTGAATCATTTTTTACTTTCTACATATCTATACTATTTAATTTTTCTTTTCATAAGATGTAAATGACATATAACTATTATTTTAAGGTGTACAACATAATGCTTTGATATTTGTATATATTGCAAAATGATTATCATGATTAGTATCCATCAGCTCACATAGTTACATTTTTTTTCTTGTGATGAAAACTCTTAAGATCTCTCTCAGCAACTTTCAAATATGCAATACAGTATTATTAACTAGAGTCACCACGCTGTACATTATATCCCCAGAACTTACTTGTTTTATAACTAAAGTCTGTATCATGCTCCCATTTTCCCATTACTTCCCCACCTCACCATACCCCACCTCTGGTTGTTTCAAAAAGAAAGGAAGAGGAGAAAAAGAAAGACAAAAAGAAAGGAAAGGACTTTTATGGTGTCATTACTTATGTTTAAGACTTTTATCCATTTTCAGTTTATTCTGGTATATGGTGTAAGTTGGTAGTCTAGTTTCATTTTTTTTAATGGTACCAGTTCAGATCTCCCAGCACCACTCATTGAATAGGCTATTTTTACCCCATTGTATGCTCATGCCCTCTTTGTCAATATTAATCTACCATAGAGACTTGGGTTTATTTCTGAGTTCTCTATTCTGTTCCATTGATCTATATGTCTGTTCTTATGCCAGTACCAGACTGTTTTTATTACAGGGGCCTTCTAGTGTATTTTGATATCAGGTATTGTGATTGCTCCTACTTTGTTCTTCTGTCTCAAGATTGCTGAGGCTATTCAGGGTCTTTTTGGTTCCATATAAATTTTTGAAATATTTGTTCTAAATCTGTGAAATATGCCACTAGAGGAAAATATAGGCAGGGTAATTCCAGATATCCCATGTAGCAATATTTTTGTTGATATATCTTCTAGGGCAAGGGAAGTAAAGGAAAAATAAACAAATGGGACTACATCAAATTAAAAACCTTCTTCACAGCTAAAGAAACCATCATCAAAATGAAAAGGGAACTGACTGTATGGGAGAACATATTTGTCAATGATACAGTGGACAAAGGTCTGATCTCCAAAATATATAGAGCTCATATGACTCAACCCCAGAAAGAGAAACAATCCATACAAAAAGTGGGCAAAGGACCTGAACAGACACTTCCCCAAGAAGGAGATACAGAGGTCCCAAAGACACATGAAAAGATGCTCAATGTCACTAGCCATCAGAGAGATACAAATTAAAACCACAATGAGATATCACCTTACATTTTCAGAATGGGTATCGTTAATAAACAAATGCTGGAGAGGATATGGAGAACAGGGAACCCTCATGCACTGTCGGGAATGCAGATTGGTGCCACCACTGTGAAAAACAATATGGAATTTCCTCAGAAAACTAAAAATAGAGTTGCCTTTTGACCCAGCAATTTTATTGCTGGGAATATACCAAAAAATCATGGATCACCTACTCAAAAGAACTTATACTCCCCTATGTTCATAGCATCACTATTTATAATATCCAAGTGCTAGAAACAGCCTAAGTACCCATCAGTGGATGAGTGGATCAAAAAACTGTGGTACACGTATACAATGGTATACTATGCAGCAGAAAGAAAGAAGGAACTCCTACTTTTCGTGACAGCATGGATGGAACTGGAGAATATTATGCTAAGTGAAATAAGCCAGTTGGTGAAAGACGAGTATCATATGATCTACCAATAAGAGGAATCTAATGAACAAAACAGAACCACAGGCATGGAATCATGGAACAGACTGATAGTGACCAGAGGGGAGGGAGGAGGTTGATAATGGCAGAAAGAAGGGGAAGGGACTAATCAAAGAACATGTACGAATGACCCATGAGCATGGACAACAGGGTGGGAATTGACTGTGGGAGCTGAGGGTGGGATGGGTGGAGGAGGGCAAAGGGGGAAATGTTGGGACAACTGTAATAGAATAACAATAAAAAAAAAAAGACAGGAAAGGGAAAGGAGACAATAGGTATTTGTACTGCAGAGGCAAAGGACAACCTAATCATCAGTGTTTAAGATCGATCAGGGCTTGGATGAATGATTCTTTCCAGTCCATACCCTGACTTTCAGTAGGGCTAAATTTAACCACCCCAGATGTTTGTGAATTTTTTTATTTTATTTTAAAAGGCAGATTATTAGATTCTGCAGCTTCCCTTGGTAACCATTTTTGTATGTAATAATCTGTACTATGAAGTACTACTTTCTTATATTTGAGTGCCTCTGTCCCTAGTGTAGAAACAAAACAACTGAGCATCATATATTCATTCACACAGTGTTAACTTTCAGTCAATTACCTGTGTTAAGGTTAAAGCAAGAGCAGTGACTTGAACGAGGAAACCCACCCTGCCTCCTGTTCTTATGTGTTCTGTTTTTAGAGCCTGTCTCTGTAAATCTTTTTTTTTAAAGATTTAATTTATTTTGTTTTTAGACAGAGGGGAAGGGAGGGAGAAAGGGAGAGAAACATCACTGTGTGGTTGCCTCTCACATGCCCCCTACTGGGGACCTGGCCCACAACCCAGGCAAGTGCCCTGACTGGGAATCAAACCTGCGACCCTTTGGTTTGCAGGCCAGCGCTCAATCCAGTGAATGACACCAGCTAGGCCATCTCTCTAAATCTTGAAGAACTGAAGAACAGAGGTGTATACTGTATTAGCCCAGCCTTGGAGTCCTGACAGAACTGAGAGCCGTGCACTGTCTCCTTCAATCTGCGTGCCCTTGGCCAAAATAACCTTCGAGAGCTTCAGTTTCCTTCTTTGGAAGTGGTTATACTCTTTTTTTTTTTTAAAGATTTTATTTATTTATTTTAGAGAGAGGGGAAGAAAGGGAGACAGAGAGGGAGAGAAACAGCAATGTATAGTTGCATCTCACATGGCCCTCACTGGGGACCCAGCCTGCAACCCAGGCATGTGCCCTGACAGGGAATCGAACTGGGACCCTCTGGTTCCCAGTCCGTGCTCAATCCACTGAGCTACACCAGCCAGGGCGGAAGTGGTTATACTCTTAATGGTAGCAATGATAATAATAATCCCTTCTACCTTACAGGCCAGTTGTAAGGATTATAAGAGTTAATTAAAGCACCTGCTCATAGTAGGTACTCAATCATGGTTATATTTATCCAACCCTCTGAGGTAACCCAGAATGCTAGTGGAGTGACGTGGAGATAAGAACCCATATCGCTACTTCAAGATCAGGTCTCTGCATTACAGAAAACTTTTGTTAGAGAGTCTCTTTGAACTTACTAACTTTTGGGCTAATATTACTTTGCCTGACAGTTGCTCATTGCTGCCTCCCTGTTGAGACTCACATTGTAGTTCACAAGAGCCTTATTATATACACATATTCCAGAATATAAAGGGTTATTCTCCATGTGAGGATGGTGGACAGTTTATTCCTTCATCCTCACTGGAAAGGTTCACACTAGAGGAAATGGCATTAAACTTCACCAGCAGGGATTTAGATTAGATGGGAAGAACTTCCTGACTGATGATTTCCTTCCCTGCCATCTTTAAAAATAGAGTAGTTCCCAATTTGTCAGTTTTTAAGGTGCAGGCAGTTAGAATACGTGGATAGTTTCTCAAGATCTCTTTTAATATTAGTATTACTTTGTCACAGGGCTGTATTTCTAAGAGAAACTCAATTAATGTATGTATATGAATAGAAGACAATTTAGAGGAATTTTTTCCCCAAAGCAATAGGAAATGTTTGGTTTGTTTTTGTCTCTTTTTAAAAAAAGTATTATTTTTATTTATTTTTTTACTTTAAATAACTTTTTAATTTTACAAGTGTAGTTTACATATTATATTAGTTTCAGATGTACAACACAGTGATTAGGCATTATATAACTTACTAAGTGGTCATCCTGATAAATCTCATATCATCTGATGCCATACATAGTTGTTCCAATATTATTGACTGTATTCCCTATGCTGTACTTTACATCCCCATGACTATTCTGTAACTACCAATTTGTACTTCTTACTCCCTTCACTTTTTTCACCCATCCCCCCAAGTCCCTCCCATCAGGCAACCATCAATGTTCTCTGTATCTGTGAGTCTGTTTCTATTCTGTTTGTTTTTTTTCCTTGTTTTTTAAATTAAATTGTTAATAGACATGTATTTATCACCATTTTATCATTCATATATATATATTTTTAATTTTTAAATTACTTTATTGTTCTTCAATTACAACTGGAGAGGATGTGGAGAAAAGAGAACCCTAGTACACTGTTGGTGGGAATGCAGACTGGTGAAGCCACTGTGGAAAACAGTATGGAATTTCCTCAGAAAACTAAAAAATGGAACTGCCTTTTGAGCCAGCAATTCCACTGCTGGGATTATACCCTGAGAGCCCTGAAACATCATTCATATTTTTTTTACCTTTTCTTCTTAAAGAAGACCCTTTAACATTTCATATAATAGTGGTTTGGTGATATGAACTCCTTTAGTTTTTTCTTGTCTGGGAAGCTCTTTATCTGCCCTTCAATTCTAAATGATAGCTTTCCTGGGTAGAGTAATCTTGGTTGTAGGTCCTTGCTTTTCACTGTGTTGACTATTTCTTGCCAATCCCTTTTGGCCTGCAAAGTTTCTGTTGAGAAATAAGCTGACAGTCTTATGGGAGCTCCCTTGTAGATAACTAACTGCTTTTCTCTTGCTGCTTTTAAGATTCTCCTTTGTCTTTAACTTTTGGCATTTTAATTATGATGTGTCTTGATGTGGGCCTCTTGGGTTTATCTTCTATGGGACTGTCTTTGGTTCCTGGACTTGTATGTCTATTTCCTTCACCACTTTAGGGAAGTTTTTTGAAATTATTTTTTCATATGTTTTTAATTCCTTGCTCTCTCTCTTCTTCAGACATCCCCATATTGTGAATGTTGGTATACTTGAAGTTGTCCCAGAAGCTAGTTATACAATCGTCAATTTTTTGGATTTTTTGGCTGTTCTGATTGGGTGTTTTCTGCTTTCTTATCTTCCAAATCTCTGATTTGATCCTCTGCTTCATCTACTTTACTGTTGATTCCTTATAATATGTTCTTCATTTTAGTTATTGTAATCTTCATTTCTGACTCGTTCTTTTTATGTTTTCTATCTCCATTTTCCTATCTCTTTGTTGACGTTCTCATTAAGTTCTTCTATTCTTTCCTTAAGTTCATTGAGCATGCTGCTTCTAACCAGTGTTTTTACTCTGCATCTGATAAATTGCTTGTCTCCATTTTATTTAGTTCTTTTTCTAGAGTTTTGTTCTGTTCTTTCATTCATGACATGTTTCTTTGTCTCCTCATTTTGGCAGTCTCCCTGTGTTTGTTTCTATGTATGAGGTGGAGCTGCTTTGTCTCCCGGGCTTGGTAGAATGGCCTTATGTAGTAGGTGTCCTCTAGGATCTAGTGGCCCAGCCTCTCTGCTCACCTGAACTGGGCACTCCAGGTGCACCCCTGTATGAGCTATGTACACCCTCCTGATTTAGTTGAACCTTGATTACTGTTGGCATGTCAGTGGGAGGGATTTACCCCCAGGGCAGTTGGCTGGGAGAACTGGCTGCGGCTCCATTGGAGGAGCTGCTGTGCAGAGGTCAACCCTTTGGAGCAGAGGTTGCTTCAGCAGGTGTCTGGTGCTTGCTGAGTCTGCCCCTTGAGTGTGTTGCTTGTGGAGGGGGTTCGATGTGGTTTGAAGCTATCCACTGGGTGCACTGGCTGCGAGGCCTCCCGGGATGTGCAGGCCGAGGTCAGCCACTGCCTGTATTCTGTCCAAGGCCACGTGGCATGAGCTACAAGCCATCTGCAGATGGCTGCTACTTGTGCTGGGCTTGGAGATGCCTGGTAGAGGCCAAGCTGCAAACCAAAGCTGACTGCTGCTGATGCCAGGCCTGGGACCACTTAGCAAGAGGTACAGGACATGCCGAGGCCAGATGCGGCTTGTTTGAGAAATTTTAGGAAAGTCTGAAGCATGAGCCAAGACATGGTGTTTGTATGGCTTTTGTCTCTTTAAAGGCCTATAAAATCTTACAAAACTGCTTTAGCAAGGTAATAACTAATTCACAGAGAATATACTGAAGAGAGAGTTAGAAAACAATTGTGTGATAAAAATTTACATTTTATAGCACATTAAAATTATTCACTATAAATATTATTATTTGCTCATTATTCGATATTTGAGTCAACCCTAAAAGAGTTTAGGATTGGGTCTGACATCTGATTTGTTGGACTGGAAGTTCTGTGTACAGTACCACTTGGGCAGAGGAGAGTAAATATAAAGTAACACTGACATCCAGTGGAGTCTTTGTGTTACTGCCACTGTCTGGGGTGGCACTTAAACGGAGATCTAATTCTAGTACAAATTTTGTAAACTGGACTGGATAGGACCTGAGAGTCCCTTCTTATTTTAAGAGTTCATTAAAACAAAAGTTTTCAAATATATGTTAGTATTTAAAATGATCATTTCATCGTTGTTTTCTAATTTATCTGTTATTGTAATATTGGAATGTGATCTGTGTAGTGATGACTTAGAATTCGTTGAGACTTCTTTTGAAAGCTAACTGTGTTAGCTTTTTGTCGTTGTCCTGTGGACACTTGAAAGAACAATATATAGTCATCTTCCTCATTCACGGTTTCACATTCTGTGGTTTCAGTTACCACTGGTCAACTGTGGACCAAAAACATTAAATGGAAAATTCCAGAAATAAACAATTCACAAATTTTAAATTGTGCGTTTTTGTGAGTATAATCTTGCCACCTACCTGCTCCGTGCAGTCTGGAAGGTCAGTCATCCCTTTGTCCAGAGACTCCTTGCTGTATACACGCCCTGCCCATTAGTCACTTAGTGGCCACCTGGATTATCACACGGACTGTCTTCAGATAACCCCTATTTTACTTAGTAATGGCCCCAAACCACAGGACTTATGCCAAAAAGAGGTCGGAAAGTGCTTCTTTAAGTAAAAGGTGAGTAGAGTTCCCATGTGATATTTGGAGAGAGAGCAACGGAGGGAGAACCACATTCACACAACTTTTATTGTATGTATTGTTATAATTGTTCTATTTTACTATTAGCTGTTGTTTACTATTAGCCAATTTTTAAATTAAACTTTATCATAGGTATGTATGTATAAAAAACCCCATAGTTCATGTAACATTTGGTACTATCCATGATTTCAGGCGTCCACTGGAGGGGTCTTGGAATGTATCCCCTTTGGACATGGGGGAGCCACAGCACTTTCATTTTGTTTTGTTTTTGTTTTTCCAGGGTTCTGTCTATGTATACCCATGCAGTCTAAGTACTAATTTGGTTATTCACGTTTTCTATATCCTATAGATTTGGGAGGTGGGGAAGTTACTCAGCTTATCATATTGTGATATAAATGAGATCGACATCTTCCTCCGTGATTGTCATTTGTCAATGTCTTATAATTTTGTCAGGTTTTTTTTTTTTTTGCTTTTTGTGTACGTGTTGTTAAATGCACATAAATTTAAGACTATTTGATCTCCTTTTCCCAATAATTATGTATTTCTCTGTTTAACCCCATTGCTGCCTTTTGCCTTAAATTTCATTATATCTAATATTAATATATCTACAATACCATTTCTTAGGAAAGAATTTGCTTGCTATTTCTTGTTTTTAACCTTTGTATGTCATTTTGTTTAAGTTGTGTCTTTTGTAGGCCTTACTTGGCTACCTTAAAAAACCTCTGTTTTTTAATGGTGACTTTATTCTCCTTTCATATATTGTGATTATTGATTTACTTAAATTTCCACCACCTTTTATGTTCATTTTTTTGTATTTTCTTTTTCTTTTTTCTGTGATCTCTTAGATTGATAATTAAAAAAATTCTTCCCTCTGACATTTTAGGATCCATTATATTACAGTTTTTCTTTTATATATTGGGTTGACCAAAAGATTCATTCTTTTTTTTTCTGTAAGATGGCTCTAGTAGCACTTAGTTGTCTTTAACTTAACTTGAAACAATTTTGTTAGATTGTAGGTGACAGCTGTCATATCAACGTGCATTTTCAAAAAACTTATCAAAATTGGTAAATTTTTGTGTAACCATTTTAATATTGAAGATGGAAGAAAATATGCAACATTTTTAGCCTATTATGCTTTATTATTTCAAGAAAGGTAAAAATGCTACCACTGTGCAAAAAAAAAAGGTATGTGCAGTGTATGGAGAAGATGCTGTGACTGATCAAATGTGTCAAAAGTAGTTTGCAAAATTTCATACTGGAGATTTCTGGCTGGATGATGCTACAATGGGCGGATAGGCCAGTTGAAGTTGATAGCAATCAAATCGAGACATTAATTGAGAACAATCAATGTTATATCACACAGGAGGTAGCTGTACTCAAAAATATCCAAATCAGGGGAAGGGTTAGTCAAAGAACACGTATGAATGACCCATGGACATGGACAACAGTGGGGGAATTGCCTGTGGGAGTGGGGAGGGGCTGGGTGGAGGAAGCAAAGGGGGAAAACTGTAATAGAATAAACAAGAATTAAAAATAAAAAAAATATTTGAATCAAGAGTTGAAAATCATTTACAACAGCTTGGTTATGTTAATCGTTTGATGTTTGGGTTCCACATGAGTTAAAGGAAAAAACCTTCTTGACTGTATTTCCACATGTAATTCTCTGCTTAAACATAAAGAAAAAGTTCCATTTTTAAGACAAATTGTGATGGGCGATGAAAAGTGGATACTGTACAATAATGTGGAACAGAAGAGATCATGGGGCAAGTGAAATGAACCACCACCAACGACACCAGAGGCTGGTTTTCGCCCAAAGAAGGTGATGTTGTGTATATAGTAGGAGTGGAAGGGAGGCCTCTATTACGAGCTCCTTCCGGAAGCCAAATGATTGATTAATTCCAACAAGAACTGCTGCCAGTTAGACCAACTGAAAGCAGCATTCAGTGAAAAGTGTCTGGAAATAGTCAACAGAAAACGCATAATCCTCCATCAGGATAACACAAGACCACCTGTTTCTTTGATGACCAGGCAAAAACTGTTAGAGCTTGGCTAGGAAGTTCTGATTCATCTACTGTATTCACCAGACACCGCACCTTCAGATTTTCATTTATTTCAGTTTTACAAAATTCTCTTAATGGAAAAAATTGTAATTCCCTGGAAGACTGCAAAAGGTACTGGAACAGCTCTTTGCTCAAAAAGATAAAAAGTTTTGGGAAGATGAAATTATGAAGTTACCTAAAAGATGGCAGAAGGTAGTGGAGCAAAATGGTGAATACTTTGTTCAACAAAGTTGTTGGTGAAAATGAAAATGGGTCTTTTATTTTTAAATGTATCTTTTAATCTTTAAAACCGAAAGAACTTTTCAACTAATCCAATAATTTTTTTTAAATTTTTACTTTTACCTATTTTTATTAAGAGATTATTCAGTTCTATGGATTGGTACATAACAACCCCTGTGTCCACCTCCCAGCTTTATGGAGTTTTAACAACTCTGACGTTTGGCTGGAACAGCCTGAGCGTGTCAGTAAGAAAAACAGCGACCATTGGTTGAAGCCCCGTGTACAACCTCCTCGGTCTCGTTTTCTCTTCCTCTTGAGAGTTAACCTGTCATGAATTTGATATTTATTAGTTCCATGAATGTTTTGAATTTTTATTCTGTATTATCTAGTTAAACAATATAGTTCAATAGTTTTAAATATTTTGCTGATTAAAACATATAAATAATGTATATTATCAGCATATTTTTACAGTCAT
This sequence comes from Micronycteris hirsuta, assembly GCA_004026765.1. Classification (NCBI taxonomy): domain Eukaryota; kingdom Metazoa; phylum Chordata; class Mammalia; order Chiroptera; family Phyllostomidae; genus Micronycteris; species Micronycteris hirsuta. The sequence goes on along the minus strand of PVJI01007288.1, from coordinate 25,460 downwards.
TTATGTTTATATACATATGGTTCATCATTTTTGTTCCTGTATTTGTAGTAGTATAACATATATATACACATTTTTGCTACATTCTCCTGTTGATGAAATTTTGTTCTTTCCCTAAGTTTTCCTTATTTCAATCAACATTAGAATGATGTTCATTTACATTTCTCCAAGTGCATGTGTGTGAAAATTTCTTTAAAGAAACTTTTGTTTATATGCTCCAAATAATCTTAATTGTGTGATTCTTGCACAATTTTAAGATAATAATTACTTTTTTCATTCACATTTGAATAGTGGCAAATGTGATTTTTTTGGTAAACAATTGATATTTTAAAATACAGCTGTTTGGATATCAAAATAGGTTGATAGGCAGCATCATCATCAATATAAAGAAACATAAACTCTATCATCTATTATATGATAGTCTGAAATTTCACATTATTTTTATTTTCTTCTTGAATTCACATTTCCTTTCTAATCAAGTTTTATCCTAATGCATTTTTTTGACGTTTGAAATATTTTCTCAATTACCCTTATTTCTCTACAACTAAATATAAATCAAAATTTTAAAAAGATTTTCTTCCATGACCAAAGATTCTGAATGTTAAAACATTTTATTCTGAACTAAGTTAGTAGCACTATTATTAGAAATATAAAATTGGCTAAGGCAACATAATTATTTTGGGGAATAGTTATTTAACATGAACATAAAAGTTGTATTAGAAACATTTGATACAATGTATTTGGGTACATTTTTTAGTTTATATATCCATGAAAAATAATAATTTGTAGTAAGATGTGAATTAAGCATCAATTCTGTTCCTGCTTTTTATTACTGTAGTTTAAGCTGCTGAGAATCTTATTCACATAAAACAGTGGATGGGACGGTGAAGGCAGTGCGATGAGCTGTGCCTACAGAGTGCTGTCCTGCAGCTTCCAGGGCTAACCCAGTGAGGTAGAGCCACTATGGCCCCGAATACAGGGATCCTCAGATTGACAAGGACTATTACCGCGCATGGCAGAAACTGAGGAGAAATTTGAATGGGGCGCTCAGGAAGACTCAGCATATTAGAGCTGCCCCAGTGATGAAAGCAAGCTCTGTGTTTGAAGACCCATTGATCATTACATTCACCAACATGATGATGAGAGGAGGAAACAAAGTGCTGGCCAGATCCCTCATCACAGACTCTGGAAGCTGTGGAAATGAAGCAGTTTGAGAAGTACCCTGCCACTTCTTCAGAGCAACAGGCAACCTTCGAACGCAACCCTTACACCATCTTCCACCAATCACTGAAACACCGAGAGCTTGTGACTGGGCTGTGAAAGTGTGGCCATTTCTGCCAGGTCCCTGTGCCGCTAGCCCACCAGGGGCTGTGAAGTGGATGATTACTGAGTGCAGGGAGGAGCACCGGTGGACGGATGCTGATGCCAGAGAAGCTGTTGAGTGAGCTGCTGGAGGCTTTTCACAACCAGCGCCCTGTGGTTAAGAGGAAGCACGACATGCACAAGATGGCTAACACCCGCCATGCCCTGGCCCACAACTGCTGGTAGTGGAGGGAGGGTAGAGGCTCCGGGAGGAGCCCAGCCTCTCTGCTACAAGAAACAATGTGAGATGCTGCTATAGTGAAAAATGCCACGATAAAGGATACAGTTCCCTTTGAAGGCCAGGCAGGCAGGCCTCAGAGGACAGAAGGAGCAGTATGTTTACTCCCTGTTAGTCCTTCCCTTGTGGGCTAGAACTTGCTCTCCCAGCCCCATCTCCTTGCAAAGAGACAACACATGGACTTGGATTTTCTGTAAGAAACGTAGGGCCCATCTTTTCCCTCTGCTGGGGGTGGACTTTTGGGAGATGTAAAAGGAAGCATTTTAGTATTAAGAGATTTATTAGAAATTTCTAATCATAAACTGTGTAGCATGTGTAGTACTATCACTTATTAGAACCGACTGGAAGAAATTTAAAAAAAAAGGTGAATGGGAATGGAGTATTTTGCTAAAACTGTATCAATTATTTGAACTTACACTGGGAAAATAATATAATTATCTATCATAAACATTAATGATCTGTCATCTAACAACTCAGGTCTGCCTTAAATTTTATTGAAAGCAAAGATTTGGAAACAACCTGACTTGCAGAATATTTTATATAGATATTATAATCATCACTTTCTCAGTTTCTGGGAAATACACCAACAAGGCTTTAATGGAAAAAACTATTAATTACACTTGTTGCTCTTTTACTTAGAGGCATCTTGTTTAACCAAATATAATCAGAAAGTTTTGGGAAAAATAAGTATGTTTATTTTAATACAGCTTTGCTAATAATTTTTTATAATTATTATGCAGTGTTCATGTTTTAAAGATATTTTCATCAAAATCTTAGAACTATAGATTTATTTTAATTCAATTCATTGAAAATGGCAACCTGAAATTGAATTTGCAAATCTGTCAGCCCAAAATTAAACGTTCTGTTAGAGAAAGTGTGACTTCATTTTTAAAAATTAAAATATGTGTCAATATATATTTTAAGGCATATTCTGAAAATTAATGAGAAAGAAAAATGCCCTCTTCATTGAAAAATAGTTTTTTACAGTGGGACAAGTCACCATAATATTGTGTGAAGTGGCCAGGGGCCTGTCTTTGTACCAGTCAGGATAAGCAACTTAAGTGGTAGTAGGAAATGATCACATTTCAGTGGCTTAAACAATGTTTAATTATTTCATCCTACACGCCTTCTTGGATTAGCTGAGGCTCTGCTGTAGATTATCCCCATTGTGAGACCCAGGCTGATGTACCTGCCTCTACCCGAGGTGTTGCCAGTTACTGCAGCAAAGGGAAAAGAGTTCTGAAATGGTTTGCTCTGGTCATTCAATGCTCTGAGCATTGCAAAATCAGAAGGGTGTCTGTCAATGGGGTGGAGAAATGGAACAGGCTTTTGTTAAAAAAATAACTTTTAGGAAAGAGTAGATATGAAAATTAAAAGTCTAAAACTGATTTTCTGTTCTATGACCTGGTACCTATTGGAATGTTTCCACATACCCTAAAAAAAACAAATATTCTTCCTGGCTGGTATAGCTCAGTGGATTGACTGCTGGCCTGCAAAGCAAAGGACTACCAGTTTGATTCCCAGTCAGGGCACATGCCTGGGTTGTGGGCCAGATCCCCAGTGGGGGGTGCTTGAGAGGCAACCACACATTGATGTTTCTCTCCTGCTCTTTCTCCCTCCCTTCCCCTCTCTCTAAAGATAAATAAAATCTTTTAAAATACAAATATTCTGATTTGAAGATCAACAATTTAAAGGAATACAGTTGAAAGTAGATTGCTGGGGTTAGAAAATGTACATCTTCAACTTTATAAAATATGGCTAAATAAACCAATTGTAAGTAATTTATATATAATAGTATATATTATATCATATATATAATTAATAAGGAGACATTGGCCTTGAACTACACTTTAGGCCAAGTGGACCTAACAGGCATTTACAAAACATTCCACCTAATGACAGCAGAATACATATTCTTTTTATGTTTACATGGAACATTCTTGAGGATATATCATATTTTAGGTCATAAAATAAGTCTTAGCAAATTTAAGAAGATTGGAATAATTCCAAGTGTCTTTTCCAACCACAGTGGAATGAAAGTAGAAATCAGTAACAGGAGGAAAGTGGGAAAATTCACAAATATGTGTAAATTAAATAACACACTTCTGAAAAACCAAGAGGTGAAAGAAGAAATCGAAAGGGAAATAAAAAAAATTCTTGAGACAAATAAAAATGGAAACACAACTTACTAAAACTCATGATGTGAATTGCTTAGAAGCAGTTCTAAGTGGGAAGTTTACAGTGATCAATGCCTACATTAAGAAAAAAGAAAAATCTCAAGTAAACAACCTAACTTTACACTTCAGGGAATTAGAAAAAGAAAAATAAACTAAGCCCAAAATTAGTAGAAAAAAATAACAAAAATCAGAGTAGAAATAAACTGGAGACCAGAAAATCAATAGAAAAGATTAATAAACTAAGAGGTTTTGTTTATTTTGAAAGATAGAATTGACAAACATTTAGCTAGACTAAGAACAAAGAGGAAAACTCAAAATCATAAAGAGGAGATATTACAACTGATACCACAGAAATACAAAGGATCAGAAGTGATTGCTTTTAACAATTATAAGCCAAAAAATTGAATTACCTTGAAGAAATGGATAAATGTCTAGAAACATATAACCTATTAAAACTGAATCATGAAGAAATAGATAATCTCCCCTGACTGGTGTGGCTCAGTGGATTGAGCGTCAGCCTGTGATCCAAAGGGTCGCTGGTTTGACTCCCAGTCAGGGCACATTCCTGGGTTTCAGGCCAGGTCCCCAGTGAGGGGCAGGTGAGAGGCAACCACACATCAATGTTTCTGTCTCTTTCTCTCTCCCTTCCCCTCTCTCTAAAAATAAATAAATAAAATCAATTTTTTTTTTAAAGAAATAGATAATCTGAATAGACCAAAAATGATTAAGAAGATTGAGTCAGTAATCAAAAACCTCCCAACAAGGAAAAGTCCAGGACCAAATGGCTTCTGGGGATAAATAGATAGATAGATATTAAAATTTTTATATAACTGGTGAATTCTACCATACATTTTTATAAAAATTAGTGCCAATTGTTCTCAAATTTTTCCAGAGAGTTGAAGAGGTGGGAATTGTTCCCAACTCATTTTACAAGGCCAACATTATCCCAATACCAAAGCCAGATAGGGGCACTATAAGAAAAGAGCACTGTAGGCCAATATTTCTGATAAATAGATGTAAAAATTCTCAACAAAATACTAGCAAATCAAATTCAACAGCATATTAAAAGGATTATGCATCATAAACAAATGGGAGTCATCCCTGGGATGCAAGGATGATTCAGCATACACGAATCAATAATAGAATACATCACAATAGTATAATAGAAATAAAAATCATATGACCCACCTCCTCAGAGAAAAAGACACATTTGACAAAATTTAACATCCTTAAATTATAAATACTCTCCACAAATAAGATTTTATATGGGATAATAACATATAAATTAAAAGTGTTCTGGATGATGATAGCCATTCTGATATCTCATTGTGGTTTTATTTATTTTTAAAGCATTTTTTTATTGATTATGGTATTACGGTTTTCCCAATTTTTCCCCCTTTAATCCCCTTCCGCTCTGCACCCCCCAATCCTCCAGCATTCTCCCTCCACCTAGTTCATGTCCATGGGTTGTACATATAAGTTCTTTGAATTGTCTGTTTTCTATACCATTTTTTACCTCTCCTCATCTATTTTATGCCTGCTAATAATGCTACTTCTTCCCTGTACCTTCCCTCCCAATTCCTCCCTTCCCCCTCCCCACTGAAATCCTTCCGTGTGATGTCCATTTCTCTGATTCTGTTCCTGTTCTAGCTGTTTGCTTAGTTTTTGTTTTCATTGTTTTTCTTTTCTCTTAGATTCATTTGTTAATACTTGTGAGTTTGATGTCATTTTGTTGTTTGTATTTTTGATCTTTTTCTTAGATAAGTCCCTTTAACATTTCATATAATAAGGGCTTGGTGATGGTGAACTCCTTTAACTTGGCCTTATCTGGGAAGCACTTTATCTGCCCTTCCATTCTAAATGATAGCTTTGCTGGAGAGAGTAATCTTGGATGTAGGCCCTTGCCTTTTATGACTTCAAATACTTTTTTCCAGCCCCTTCTTGCCTGCAAGGTTTGTTTTGAGAAATCAGCTGATAGTCTTATGTGAACTCCTTTGTAGGTAACTGTCTCCTTTCCTGTTGCTGCTTTTAGGATTCTCTCTTTATCTTTAATCTTCGGTAACTTAATGATGATATGCTTTGGTGTATTCCTCTTTGGGTCCAACTTCCTGGACTTTCTGGGCTTCTTGGACTTCCTGGAAGTCTATTTCCTTTGCCAGATTAGGAAAGTTCTCCTTCATCATTTGTTCAGATAAGTTTTCAATTTTATGTTGTTCTTCTTGTTCTGGTGCCCCTATAATTCGGATATTGGAATGTTTCAGGTTGTCCCAGAGGTGCCTATGTCTGTCTTCACTTTTTTGAATTCTTGCTTCTTCATTCTGTTCCAGTTGGATGTTTATTTTTCCCTTTTGTTCCAAATTGTTGGGTTGAGAGCTGGTTTCCTTCCTGTCACTGTTGGTTCCCTGAATATTTTGCTTTATTTCATTTTGGGTATCTTTCATTTGGTTTTTCATTTTTTGAGCAAGCTCAATCAGTTCTGTGAGAATTTTGATTACCAGAGCTTTAAACTCTCCATCAGATAGGTTGGCTTTCTCCTCATCACTTAGTTCTCTTTCTGAAGTTTTGCTCTGTTCTTTCATTTGGAACATATTTCTTTGTCTTGGTGCAGCTGATAGGTTGTAGGGGCGGGGCCTTGGATATTCACCCGGGCAGGGCAACTCTCCATGCTGCGCTGCAATGCTGCCTGTGGGGGGAGGAGCCAGAGAGGGAACAGTGCGGCTTGCCTACTCATCTCTGGCACACTTTCCAAGGAATTCTCATGTGACACTGGGAGTATCTCCCACTGCAGCGACCGCTGTAGACCACAGTCAGCTCTGAGTCTCAGTTTCACCTTCAGCCAGCCCCGCCTACGTGGGTCCACCACCGTGCCACAGGTTCTTACCAGTCTGGTTGTTCTGGTTGACTTTTTCTTTAATTCCTTGGTTTTCAGAGTTCCATGTGGTTTGATTTTCTGGCACTTCTGGTTGTTTATTGATTTTAGATTGGTTGTTATCCTCCTTTTGGTTGTGTGGGGAAGCGAAGGGTTTCTACCTACACCTCTGTCTTGGCGGAAACTGTCTCATTGTGGTTTTAATTTGCATCTCTCTGATGATGAATGATGTTGAACATTTTTTAATATGTCTGTTGGCCATCTGTATGTCCTTTTGGAGAAGGGTCTATTAAGTCCTTTGCTCATTTTTTAATTGGGTTGTTTGTCTTCCTGGTGTTGAGTTGTATATCATCAGCAGTGCTGGCAAGGATGTGGAAAAAATGGGACCCTCATGCACTGTTGGTGGGAATGCAGATTGGTGCAGGCACAGTGGAAAACAGTATGGAGTTTCTTTACAAATTAAAAATGGAACCAATTTTTGACCCAGAGACCCTACTTCTGGGGATATATTCTAAGAAACCCACAACACTAATTTGAAAGCATGTATGTACCCTATGTTCATTGCGACATTATTTAAATAGCCACGATCTGGAAGTGGCCCAAGTACCCATCAGTAGATGAGTGGATCAAAAAGTAGTGATACATTTGCACAGTGGAATACTACTCAGCCATCAAAAAGAAGGAATTTTCCCCTTTGTAATGGCATGGATAGACCTGGAGACTTTTCTGCTAAGTGAAATATTCCAGTCAGAGAAAGACAAATGCCATATGATCTCACTTATTACTGGAATCTAATGAAAAAAATAACCTGACAAATGAAATAGAAACAGAGGCATGGATACATGGAACAGACTGACAGCTGTTGGAAGGGAGGGGCTTGGGGGATTGGATGAAAGAAGATGAAGGGATTAGCCAGAGAACACATATTCATAACCCATAGATACAGACATCAGTGTGGTGATGGCCAGAGGGAAAGGGAGATTGGGGATAGGTGGAGGTGGGCCAAGGGGGAGTAAATGGATATGGAAAGAGACTTTGCTTGGGGTGATGGGTGCATGATGCACTGTGTAGATGATGTTTTGTGGAGTTGTACACTTGAAACCTGTATGGTTTTGTGAACCAGTGTCACCCCAGTAAATTCAATTTAAAAAAGTGTTCTGGATGAAATGGGCATTAGGAAGCTCTACCTGCTGAAGCTGTCTTTATTTTTGCTATACTTCCCCCCACCCCATAAAACCTCCTAAAGACCCTCCACCAAAATTTTGGGTTTTGCAGGGCACAGTTTAGAAAATTATCCACAACATTACTGTCAGCAATGATTAAGGGAGGGTTATAGGAGTGTCTGACCTGAGGAGAGGGGGAGGAAAAAAGGGGCAAGATGAAAAATTTTCCTGTTTTCTCATTTTGATGAACTCCAGGTTTCCTAGTGCCAAGAATGAGACTTTTTCTACAGAATTCATTTCTTTTGGAATTGGCTGAGGTCCTTCCTTGTTAATCACATCTAATTACTAGGAGATGATTTAGGGAAAAGCACAGAATATACATGCATAAGTCAGATCCCAGAAGGAAATAGACAACACACGCAAATTAGGAAAATTTGAGGAAGATTATTAAAGGGAAAATACAAAAAGGTGTCAGTGGAGGGAAACCGTAAGCCGTGTCCTGTAGTTAGTGGCAGCAGAGCTGTTTCCCATGAGGCCTAAAGAAATGAAAACGAGGAAAGGTTTTGGAACCCAAAGGAGAGAGTCTTGTCAAGCAGGCTCCTTAGAAGGAAGCGATTACCTTGAGTCAGGAACACAGCCGGAAAGGTAGCTTTGCAAAGAGGAAGACGGGATCATAAGTATCCTTATGTAAGTATCCTTACTATTCTCCTTCTATTTTCTTATTAATGGCCAATCCCAGCTGGAAGTCAGAAGGTAAGAGGGGCCTGTTGTTGTAGTCCATGTAGATGAGCAACTGGGGCAGAGAGGAGGGTGGAGAAGGGAAGAGAGTAGAGCTACAGGGCAAATGGAAATTATCAGACCAATGAAAACCTTTGGGAAATAATATCTACTAACCTGTAAACATGTTTCCACTGCTGACTAATGAAAAATAATGCACTAGATACACATTAGGAGAGGCAACAATTCTTCATTTTTCTAAAATCTCCAGAAGTTTCTCAGATTAGAGAACTGATGAGCCTTCAGGCGTTAGACAATGGAATCCGGCTTCTACAACTCTACTATGACTTGAGCATGTTGTCCTCTCTTCATTGCTTCAGTAGGGCCTAGCAACCACCAACTAGTTCCACAGGCTTAATAGTTAATATTTTCCTGTAAGTCTCAAATGCCAGAAGTATTACATACGTCAGTGCATCTCCGTCCACTGTACCCCATCCAGGTTTAGCACAGATGAAAATCTTGTAACTGCAATGCTATAGCATGCCAGGGGCTATTAACAGTTTTTAAGTCATATGTATTATTTATTCATATATTTTATATATGTTAATATATTTATGTTATACACAATATATATACACACATTTATAAATACAAATTCATAAACATGTGAATTTACTTGTTTTCAAAGTTTTTGGTGTACATTATTGGTAGTATTCCTTTAACTTTTTTTTTAATTAAAAAACTTTGGAGAGGAAGATTATAGAGTCACAAGCAATTGCTAGAAATTATACAGACAGATCCAGTGTATATTTTGGCTAGTTTCCCCCTATGGTAATATGTTGGAAAGCTAAGTATGAAACCACAAGCAGTATTTGAACATTGATACAGTCAAAATACAGATAATTCCATCCCCACAAGGATCACTTCTATTGTACTTTTATAACTACACCCATCTTTCTCCCTACTTTTCCACAGTGGAACTTAACTCCTGGCAACAATATGACAAATGACATATGAAATGACAAAATTATACTAATGGAGAACAATTGAAATCAGGTGTTGATTTCTCCACTTTATTCTTCTTTTTAAAAGTTGTTTCAGCTATTCTACTTCCTTTGTCTTTCCATATAAATTTTGTAATAATCTTGTCTATATCTATGAAGAATCTTGCTGGATTCTTAACAGAAAACAGCATTAACACTGTATATCAAGTTGGGAAGAATAGATACTTTACCGCGCTGAGTCTTTTAATCCATGAACATGACATGTCTCTCCATTTATTTAGAACTTTGATTTTTTTTTGTTAGCATTTTGTAATTGTCAACAAAGTTATACCCATGTTTTGTTAGACTTACATTTAAATATTTCATTTTTGAGTGATTATAAATGATATTTTAGTGTCCATATGTTCATTGCTCACATGTGAAAGAAAATTGAATTTTGTGTGTTTATTTTGTATCCTGTGACCTTGCTGAACTCACTTGTTAATTCTAGGTGGATTTTTTGGTAGATTCTGTTGGATTTTGTACTTAGAAAATTGTCATTCTGAAATGGAAACAGTTTTATTTCTTCTTTCCTGATCTGTTGGTTGTTATTTCCTTTTCTTGTCTTATTGCATTAGCTTGAACTTCCAGTACAATGTTGAATAAGAGTGGGGAGGTCAGGCATCTTTACCTTGTTCTCAATCTTAGAGGGAAAACATTCAGCCTTTTACCATGAAGTATGTTTCAACTGTAGGGGTTTTTTTTTGTAAATGCTCTTTATTAAGTTGAGGAAGTTCCCCTCTCCATTCCTGATGTTCTGTGATATATTACCACAAGTGATATTAAATATTGTCATAAGCTTTTTTTTTCTATCAGTTGATATAATCGTGTGGTCTTTCTACTTTAGCCTGATAATATGGTAGAAAATTATTTTTTTAGTATTTAATCAGCCTTGTATCCCTGGTATAAACCCTACCTACACTTTGTTAAATAGCTCTTTTATTAAACTCTCATCAAATGACTTCTTTTGAATGTGTCATTTGCTTTGTGTCAGGACTTAACACTTGTAGATCATGACCTTAAGTGAAACACTAAAATATGGGTTAAATTCCATTTCTTGCAACTAGGAAGAAATGATGATAGCATCTCATTAAAGGGTAGATTTCTGGATTTAAAACCAAACAATTTCCTTCTTCCACTAATGAGAGAAAATGCAGTTTTTTATGTACGTAGAAGGTTTTCAGTGGAAACGTAGGACTGTTAGGCTACAGTGTTATAATGATGGTGTACATACATATATAAGTTTAAAAAATACAGAAAAGAATACATACCAATAGTATGCATATTTTAATTGGAGCTGCATTTTTTGTTGTTGATAAGGTGAAACAAATCTATAATTATTTCAGTGCATGTGTGCTCTTCCTTAGTACATCCCAATTGTGTAGTAGAGATACATTTGGAAGAGCAAGGTATATAAAAATAATATAAAATAGGTGAAAAAATATTTTTAAGAGAAATAAGTTAGTCCGTTTAATAAGTGATCTTTCCATTGGTATTACTTTTTAAGACTGTTTTTGCTAATCCACATTCCAAATAGCCAGAAGCAGAATTTTATTGTTTCCAACACTCACTTGTTCAGATCACCATTTTTTCTATAAGTGTTTAAATAAACATTTCCTCTTGAACACTGAGTTGGGAAACTGCTTTATTACAATGACCTAATCAATGATTTTCAAGGGGGCAGTTGGAAAAAATTGTTGTCGTCTCTCACTCTAGGCTCTATCCAAATTGGGAGATAGAATATATAGCTTGGAAAGACCTCTTAAGGGGTTCTGTTCAACAGAGGACTGCTGGCCTTCCAAAGAGTAGATCATTAATACATATTTATTTATTTATTTATTTATTTTACTTTTTATTTCTTTAAATATTTTATTGGTTATGCTATTATAGTTGTCCCATTTCCCCCCCTCTGCCTTGCACTCCTCCTCCCAACCACATTCCCTCCCTTTAGTTCATGTCCATGGGTCATACATATAAGTTCTTTGGCTTCTACATTTCCTTTACTATTCTTAACCTTCCCCTGTCTATTTTCTACCTACCATTTATGCTACTTATTCTCTGTACCTTTTTCCCCTCTCTACCCCTCCCACTCCCCTGTTGATAACCCTCCATGTGATCTCCATTTCTGTAGTTCTGTTCCTTAGTTTGCTTTTGCTTTTGTTTTAGGTGTGGTTGTTAACAACTGTGAGTTTGCTTTCATTTTACTTTCATATTTTTTACCTTTTTTTCTTAGATAAATCCCTTTAACATTTCATATAATAAGGGCTTAGTGATGATGAACTCCTTAAACTTGGCCTTATCTGAGAAGCACTTTATCTGCACTTCTATTCTAAATGAAAGTTTTGCTGGATAGAGTAATCTTGGATGTAGGTCCTTGCCTTTCATGACTTGGTATACTTCTTTCCAGCCTGTTCTTGCCTGTAAGGTCTTTTTTGAGAAATCAGCTGACAGTCTTAAGGGAACTCCTTTGTAGGTAACCCTCTTGTTTCCTCTTGCTGCTTTTAGATTTCTTTCCTTATTTTTAATCTTGGGTAGTGTAATTATGATGTGTCTTGGTGTGTTCCTCTTTGGGTCCAACTTCTTTGGGACTCTCTGAACTTCCTGGACTTCCTTTGCCAGATTGGGGAAGTTCTCCTCCATTATTTGTTCAAACAAGTTTTCGATTTATTGCTCTTCTTCTTCCGGTACCCCTATAATTCGGATGTTGGAATGTTTAAAGATGTCCTGGAGGTTCCTAAGCCTCTCCTCATTTTTTTGAATTCTTGTTTCTTCATTCTTTTCTGGTTGAATGTTTCTTTCTTCCTTCTGGTCCACACCGTTGATTTGAGTCCTAGTTTCCTTCCCATCACTATTGGTTCCCTGTACATTTTCCTTCATTTCACTTAGCATAGCCTTCATTTTTTCATCTAATTTGTGACCAAATTCAACCAATTCTGTGAGCATCCTGATTACCAGTGTTTTGTACATCTGATAGGTTGGCTATCTCTTCATCACTTAGTTGCATTTTTTCTGGAGCTTTGATCTGTTCTTTCATTTGGGCCATTTTTTTTCTTGGCACACCTATTACATTTCGGGGTGGAGCCTTAGGTGTTCACCAGGGCAGGGCAACCCATCTTGTTGTGTTGGGACTGTCTATGGAGAAGGGGTCTGAGAGGGAACAATGGCGCTTGCTCTACTCTCTGCCAGCTTTCAGTTACTTCCCCCACTACCCACAAGCAAACTGGGCCCTACTGGTGCTGATTCCTGGGTGGGAAGGCTTGCGTACATTCTAGGACCCTGTGGGTCTCTCCAGCGAACTCTTCTGTGAGGCTGGGAGATTCTCTCGTTGCCACCTCAACCCCCACAGGTGTTTTCAATAGGTGGTTTGAAGCTTTATTTCCCCAAGAGGGAGCACTAGGTTGGCGGTCTGTTTCACTCCCCAGCTCTTCCTTTATCTGCATGCGAATGTGGGACCATCGCTCCACTAGCCTCGGCCCTGCTGGGTCTGCCAGCTGCCACCTTGCCACGAGCCCTCTCTGTCCAGCTGCCTGTCTCCGCCCCTCCTACTGGTCTGGATGAATGTGCTTTCTTTGACTCCTTGGTTGTCGGACTTCCATAAAGTTTGATTTTCTGTCAGTTCTGTTTGTTTTTTTGTTTTTAAATTGTTGTTGTCCTTCTTTTGGTTGTGCAAGGAGGCACAGTGTGTCTACCTATACCTCCATCTTGGCCAGAAGTCCTTATTTATTTTTTTAAAACTATTTTATTGTTGTTCAATTACAGTTGTCTGCATTTTCCCCCATCACTCCCCCCACCCCAGCCAAACTCCCCTCCCTTGCTCCCATCCTTCCCCTTGTTTTTGTCCATGTGTCCTTTATAGTAGTTCTTAAAAATTCTTATCCCCAGTATTCCCTCCCACCTCCCCTCCTGTTACTGTCAGAGATCATTAATATTTAAATCTCATCTTCCAAATTTATATTTTTCAAGACTAAATTCCATAGACCTAAGAAAAATATAAAGCTAAATGAGTAAAAAGAATTATGACAGATCAATGAGCTGTCAAATTTATCCAGCATAATTTGGCTATATTTTTATTTTCAAAAGGAAAACCCACATACATTTATTACTCTGCTATTCCTTAGAAAAGTAGACCTGGATTATTATAATGTAAAAAATAAACTTTGTGTTGCAAGATTGTTGAGTTTTAACTTTGGCCCTAAAATGATAGAAATTAGGTATCAAATTAGGTGATAAATGAAAATTCATATTTTCAAAATAAATGTCTAAGAACCTATTAGCTGACCTACAGAAAAGACAAGAGTTGATAGTATAGAGCATGGGTTAGTGAATTTTTTCTGTGAATAGCCAAATAGAAAATATTTTAGGTTTGTGGTCTATATGGTCTCTATTACAACTACTCAACTCTGTTGTTACAGTGCAAAAGCAGCCATAGCCAATACTTGAACAAATGACTGTGACTGTGTTCCAATAAACTTTATTTAAAAGACAGGCTGGATTTGGCCTTCAGGGTGTAGTTTGCCCACTGCAGGCATTCAGGAAGAGAGGTGTTTATGAAGAGGTTCTATTGGAAAAAGTTTCCCCAAACACCATGAGACTCTCATCTTCAGCCTAGAGAGAAGGGGTGGGAAACAGGGGTGGAGGACTTCAAGAGATCTATGTGGAGCGTTGACCTGTGACTTCCTGACTTTATGGAGCATGTTGTTCCCAAGACTGGAAATGAGCTGTTCCCCCTCCCAATGGTAGAAAAAACATCCATGAGTGTTTTCTGGGCACCCAAGGTACGTCATGGGAGAGAGAGCACCTGTCTAAGCTGGTTTAATTTGAGTTCAGCAGAATCACCTGATAAAGCAAGAGGACTCCAACAGAGACCATTCTGTGTAGAGTAGACTGAAACCTGGGCCGTGGGAAGTGTCCCCAGAGAAAAATATGACTGGATATTCTCATTTTTTGTTTTATTTTTGTTTAATTCTCACCTGAGGATATAGTCATTGATTTTTAGAGAGAGAGAGAGAGAGAAGGAGGGAGGGAAGCAAAAAAGGAGGGAGAGAGGGAGAGAGAGGCATCGATGTAAGAGAGGAACATTGATTGGTTTCTTCCCATACATGCTTTTACCTGGATTGAACCCATAATCTAGGTATGTGCCCTGATCAGGGAGCAAACCCACAACTTTTTGGTGTATGGCGTGATGTTCCAACCAACTGAGCCACCTGGCCAGGGCAACATTCTCATTTTTTGAAATTAAGAATGTGTGACCAGATGATTTTTTTTAAACCAAGACTGAGCTTATATAAGTTAGGCAGCTGAAATTTCATTCAGGAGCAAGAGACCACCTATCACCCGCTGCACCCCCTACCCAGCCCCCCAAGTGAAAACTTTGAAAGAAATTGTGAAGACAAAAACAAATTGAATTTTTTGTTTTTATAACAGAAAATTTCAAAAGCACTGTCCAAAGAAAAGAAAAGAGTATAATGAACTTCCATGTATGCATCTTGCAGTGATTGTTAACTCAGGTCCAATCTTGTTGCAGCCGTATTGCTTATCTGCTGTCCTTCCACCATCTCCATTCCTTACACATGGAATTACTTTGAAGCATAGCCAACACCTGTATTTTCTTTCAATTGGAAGAAAGATCCAGAGGCTTGGTCAGGTTCAGGTCCAATTACCTGACAAGACTATGTCATGGGTAATGAGTGTACTCTGGTAGTCCCATAATGTCTGCCTTTTTCTGTTAATATTGATCAGGATTTAGGAAAGTCTGATTTATCTGCCATAAAGTTGTTTATCAGCTTTTTACTAGTTTTAGCAATTGTTGGTGATTGTCCATATTCATAATTTTATTAGAGAAAAATTGCGTTTTGATTACTTCTCACTGGTTGTACTTATTGAATACATAGTTTATGTGTATATCTGGCCAGTATGTTAGGACCTTCTGGATGGGAGACAAATTAATCTTTTTTCACAAGAGTCCTTTTTATTCATTAGTTTTGGAGTTTGGGTGTATTTTTGTTTGTATAGAGGTCTATAAACTCACTTTTTTTTTCACTTTTGTTCAACTGCTTCCTACTGCATGAAAAGGCAGTCTAATTCTCCAGCCTACTTCAGTAAGATCTGCTGACTTCTGTAGGTTTGACTTTCAGGGAATTGGTTGCTCCTTCTGCTTTGAAAGATCCTTGAGTGCTGGTGTGCTTGGTAAGAATAAATATTGCTCCTTAGCTTGAGAAGATTTCATTTTTTAATGAAATGGTCTCTCAGATATTGTGATATCTTGGAATTGTAACTATGTTTTCCTATTCTGAAAAGTTTTTACATTTGAGAAGAAAGGAGACACTCTTTCTCAATCCATGCCTTGGTTGGGTAATTGGGGGAAGTTTTATGAGGCTCTGTGTGGCTGGTGTATTACATTTATTTGTCCTAATTCCATCCATAGCTCCTTCTTATCTTGTTCTTGATGCTGTTATCCAAACCAAGTAAGATATTTGATACTTTCCACATTTCTTTTTCTCTACAGTCTGTGTAGGACTCATAACATACTTAAGAGTAATTTAACATAAAGGTCTTGGGTCTCAAAAAAAGTGGTATCGAGACCACATTCCTGGAGAGAGAAGATCAGACTCTTAAATAATTTCAATGTCATAAGCAAGTGGGCCTCCAATGGAAAATCCCAGGTAAAAAGACACTTTTTCTATGCTTCTACCACTTCTTAGTTGACCCCAGAAGGTAGGTGTGATGGGTATTGTGATTTTTTCATTGGTTCCATATTCTATGTATAAACAGTTATGTTCAACTCGTCCCTTTAAACGAAGCAAAAGTTCTTGGACTTTTTTCTCCTTCCATACCTCTCCACTCTGCCACAAGGAATTATCAGGTGTCTTTCCAAAGCATTGATCAATTTTTCCTTTGTGGACAAGTCTGTTCATATTGTTACCTTTCCCAAGAAAGAAATATGCAATTGGTTGCTTCGTACGATACATATGTTTATATTGCCCCCTGAAAGAATTTTCCAGTGACTGAGTATACTTTTCCATTTGTTTAGAATCTTGATCTAGTTGTTGGTTTTCTGGCCAGAATAAGAGGGAAGCTAGGAAATAAGGTTCTGAAAATCGATGATATGGTCCTATTTGTTGCAAGACTTCTCGAAGCTGATCTTTCAGTTTTTTAATTGGCTTTACAAATTTGGAGGTAGGTTTAATACAGTAGAGAATGACATTGGCCAAGATGAAATTTTGCTTTTCCTTTGGCTGGATTCTGACAGTGCATTGTTCAAAGAGAAATGTGTATTTTTTCACTATGTCTTCCATGGCTTTAATAGCCTCTTCTTGATTTTTGATTAGGTATTCCAAGAGCCCAGAAAACTTGTCTGCTTTTAAAACTTCTAGGCTTTTCCAACAGGCCTCTACTTGAAGTGGCAAACTAAGCTTTGATCTGAGATTTTTGTCTTGTGAGTCCTCTGAGGGACCAAATATATCTGCATACTTTTTAAAATATCCAGCCACCTTTTTCCAAGTTTTGGACTGTTCATTTTGCTTAATGTTGTTCCTGGGTTTTAGAAGAACAAAATAATCATCAAAAAAATCAAAGCACTTTTTCAAAGAAGATCGCAAATTAGTTAGATAAGGAATAAAGTTCTTGAGGGCTAATTTAAATTCATTGTTTGAATCCCCAGGAATATCACTACTTCCTGATATAAAATTGATCATCTCTCTTTTAGATAGTTCATTTTTATTGTCAAAAAAAGGAATAAGCTGGAGAATCTGGATTGTGTAGAGCCCAACTTCTATCTCCCCATAATAACCAGCAATATTGTAAGTATCATACCGCCTCTTTGACTTCTGATAAAACCTTCCTTTTGCCTCATCCTCTCTATCTTCACTTTGCTGTTGAGATTCTTTGAATGCATCTGAGGCATGTACTGCTAAATCCAAAAGATCAGTTAGATCAACAACTGAAATGTTCCTTCTTTCATTATTCTCTATCCACCATCTTATTTTACTCTTGTAGACTTGACCCAGTGTATCAGAGATATAAGAATTGCTAGGTTCTATCTTTTTTGCTTGATTTGCCCAAAGAAGAGCACTGTTAAAGTTCCTCTCTTTAATATAGAAATGTCTTGCCAAGGCTTGGCAAATGAATGCATTTCGGTTGAACCGATGAATACCTTCCAGCAATACTTTTTCAACTGCTGGGTTCCCTTCATCTTTATGTAATGCTTCAATGAATGGGGAAAACCAATCACGTTCACCTTCACGTTCATTGCGCTGTCTTGTGAGCAGCAGTGTTTGCATATCTTGGAAAAATTTGCTTCTTCCTATACCAGTGTCATAGAACAAATTTTCTGTTAGCATATCCAAAATAATTTGACTTTTGTCCAAATGATATCTTATCTTCAATTCTTCCAGTGAGCGAGTGGCAATTAAAGGGTGAATAATGCGCACTCCAGAGTAGTTTCCACATTCCACCACCTCTGTTTTTATCAGAATTGTAGAGTAGGTGCCCATCTTGTCTTCAAATTTTTCTGTTCCCCAGAAAGCCTTCTTGGCTGCTATTCCTAAGAACTTTTCACATTGTGAAAGCGAAATGGTGGTATCGGGCACATATGAATTAAGAAGAGCCAGAAAAGAAAAGAGCGTTGCTTCCTTGGTGGAAATATTTTGTCCTTTCAGGATATTCCTGACTACATTTTCTATGTACTCCTTATTAAAATTGGTTTTCATGATCATGAAGGAATAAAAATCTTTAAAGTTTTTATGTTGCTCTTCAATTTCTTTCAATTTAAGCTCAAAAGCTTTCTGTTCTTTGGAAGATAGTTGTTGTATTAGGGCAATACTGTCTGAGATCTTTGCACATTTTTGAGGATTCTGTGATCTTACGCAATTTAGGATGATCACTAAAGGTTTCTCATATCGAATGTACTTACTAGTGATAGCTGTTTGAATAGAGGCCAGCAAAAGATAGATATCACCTTGTTCTTCAAAATCATCAACAAGAAGCAGTACAGGTAGATATTCTTGATGGTTTGTTGCCCCATAGGTGATTAAATTAGTCACTTGTTTTCCAATTTCAGAAAAATCTTCTGTCTTGTTTTTCAGCACAGCACATCTGAATTTCTTCCTTAGTTCCCAGAGAATATGCATAGCCAAAGTAGTCCCACCACAGCCTGGGTGATGATACAGATGAATAATTTTAACACACATTTGCTTGGAAGAATCTGCACGGCTTTGAATCATCGCTTCAAGCCTTTCATATTTATCCCTTTTGACAAAAGGTGAAGAATAATTTTCAGAAGAAAAGTAGAAGTTCCACCAGGATACTTTACCACCTCGATAGAAGTCTTCCTCTTTTGAAGCCTTGAATTCAAGAAATTTATTTTTGTCCTTTTCTAAGAGTGTACCTTCACATTCATTTTCACAGAGAATTTCCAGAGCAGTCATGATATCTTCTTCCCTTTTCAGAAGGACAGAAGATGAACCAATAGATGGCAAAAATCTCTTTAAAGATGTGGTCACAGATTTTAGTTTAAGAATAGTACCATTTATTTCTTCAAGACTTAAAGAAGAAATACATTGGCTTGATAATTCATCTTGTTTTTTTATTCTTACTTCAAGTAGATCTTTCCATCTCTGACATATGTGTGAGTGTACACAAATGCACAATATATTTTCCATTCCCTTGAGATCTTGATAGAAAGCACAGAAGGTCTCAATGAGGGGGTCTCTTGGGTCATCCACGGAGGAGAGTAATAGAAATACCACCAGAAACTTCCCTGTTGGCATTATGTCTTCATGTGTAAGAAATGATATCAATTTCCTGACTTCAGATGCTTTTTCTCTTTGCCAGGAACTTGGATCTAAGGGTTTATATTTTTCACTGTCAAGGTCTAACCTGCCATTGCAGAAAATCCAGCTGGGTTGTTGGTAGAGATTCAGACTAGAAATCTTCTCATTTGTTGTGGTTTTCCCCTCTATATACAGACTTGGCAAGTGAAGGTTTACTACTCGGCTTTCTTTGTAAGCATTCACTACACCCTTGCTTACAGACTCAGGATCAAACTCCAACACAGCAAACCATTTAATTTCCTTCAGGAAATCTAAGTGTTTTATCTGATTAGGATGGCATTTATTTGTTACAAGAATGTACCATTCATAGTATGAATTATCCAACAAATCCTGATTTCCTGTCAACAATTGAATAAGCTTTGGTCCTTCCCTCTCTTTTTTATTTCTTTTTACTCTGCATTTTTCTTCTGCTTCTTTTCTTGACTTTGCCAGTGTTTTTAAACCTAATTTAAAGTCTTTGAATTTTGCATTATTTGTCATGGAATCTTTAGTGCTGGCCCCATCTCGCACAAAGACCGAGAATTTTGTTCTTTGTTCCCATATTTTGTTGTTGCAATTTTGCATTTTAATCTGGAAATAATCATGTCCACATTCAGAGTGTTTTGGAATGACATCCACTTCAATAACAAATTTGTCAGATGGTGTGCTGTTTGGCAGTAAAACTTCTACAAATCTTGGCTCTCGGATGCACTTCTTCGCTGTTTGGACCTGATGGTCTTCAAAATACTGGGGGATCATCAGATTGAAGTGCTCAATGAAGGCTTCCTTGGTGACATCAGTGACATTCACGCCAACAATTCTTCCGTGGGGTTTGTCTTCGACTCCAAAATGGATGGTGCCATTGGTCCGTGAATTCATACAAGCTGAAGCAAATCTGAAGACTTCATTGCTAAATTTCATTTTAACATCATCTTCTGTGGCTGTTTTTGTATTTGTGAAGCCTTTGAATTCATGTATCGGATCAATGAGATTCAGTGGTCCTGTTTCAGGCTGTAAACAAAAACCCACTTTGTAACAATATGGGTCACTGAATTCATCAAAAGGGTATGGTACACATGTCGGTTCTATGGATGGCTGGTTTTCCTTTGTGCCATCTATTTCATCTAACATGCACTCATTTTTTAGTGACTCAGAAACTGTAGTAACTGTAGAGGCATTAGGCATATCTGATTTCTCTTTATCATTTTGTTTTTGCTTTGAAGTTTCATTTTCCTCTTTTATCAAAACTTGTGTTTTAGGAACATTTTTACTGCCTTTTTTCCTCTTAGGTGCCTGAATAGGATCTTCAGAGGGTCTTTTCTGCAGCTCTCTGAGTAGATGTTCTATTTGGATAGCTGGTCCATGTGTTATACCCATATCCACAAGGTGACTTTTAGTTACCCACTTCAAGACTGCTCCATTCACATCTTGTAAGGTCAATATTTCCCTGTGTTTTTGGTCAATTTTATGGCTTTCTAACCACAGATTTACATCCTCTTTTGTCCAGTCATCTGTATTTTCTGGTAGGTTGAGTCGTGCTGCCATTCTGATATCTGTATATAGAAAAGGAAAAATAATTTGGTATTTTTATGAGTAAATTTTTAAATAACTAATTTTTCAATAGGTAATATGTATGTCTCATGCAGTTTTAAAGGTTCAAAAGAATATGCATGCCATCTAGTTATTCTCCTGAGAGGAAATTACCATTACCAGTTTCTTCTGTGTCCTGCCAGAAAAATGTTACTAAATACAAGCACATTTCCTCCCACAGGAGTAATAGCATTGTATACACATTTTTCATCACCTTGCTTTATTCACTAACTGTATCTTGAGGACACTTCTAGTCAGTATATATAGAGATGTTTCATTCTCATTAAGGGTGGTTTGCTATAATGTGTGTTGGCTGTGTTATGTTGCAATACTCAATTCTGTTATAGAAAATAAGAGAAACAAAGGAAGATATGTGAAACTAAATAGAGAAAGCTATATAAAATAAGGAGGACGTGAAACTAAGTATAGAAGCAAGTAGTTATGAAGCACGTTATGATAGGTGTAGAGTATACAGAGCATATGAGTGTTATACATGGGAAGGAATAGAAAGCCAAATAGACATTATGTATTCTTAAGACACAATTGAAGCACTTGATATTGTTGAATTCTTATTGGGTCTTAATTGGGTAACACCCACTTGATCCTTTGGGTCCTCTACTCAAGAAGCATAAATAAAATCCAGAGTAACTTAATTGATGAGCTATGGATGTGGTCAGGCATATGCATCCCTCTGCGTCTCTCTGATTAGAGCAAGTGTATGTGGTTGGCCCATTGTATGTACTGTATGTTGATCCCCCTTGAACAGACCTCAACTCGGGTTCTTAGAATTACACAGTCAGTGGAGAACGCTGATGCAGCAGAGAGGGATAGAGGATCGATGATCTTGCATAACTCAGATAATAAGGTTCCACCCCGCTTGTATCTTATCCGAAGTGTGTCACCCGTATCTTCTCCCTGCTTTTTGTTGCATACTTACACTGATTTAATAAGGCATGTGCCGTAAGCAACTTCATCTGGTGTGGGAGCTATTCTGTTCTATGACTTCTAGGATACCTTGCTGGGTAGAGGACTTGGAAGCTACTATTATATTAATTTTTTACATAATTGATCATAGTCCATTTTGGGGTGGTAATGAATGGCATTACTATTTGGTCTGCAAATTGGCAGACTGCTATCTGTAAGATTCCTGGCAATATGGGTTACAGAAATATAGCAATGGTTAGAAAAAATGATATCCAAATAGTAATAGCTTTAAGTATAATCCCAAAGTGACCCCCAAAACACAAGCCATTCTAATGACTCTGTCATGGGAGAAATAAATTAACAGAGGAGATAAGCTTGGGAAAAACTATGGCAAATAAATTACATAGACACACTTTTATGAAATAATTCACAAGAATATTGCCTCCCAGTTATAAATAAAAATTTGTGATTAGGATTTACTTTCCCTTCCTGATGTAAAGATGCCAGAGCAGTGGTCCAAGTTTAAAACTATTTTTTTTTGTTAATAATTCCTGTATGCCTGGAAAGTGAATAAAAACATATCTTACAGCTACAGTAATACAAAACAGGCAAAAATATGCAAAATTGATGGAAATTTTACTCTGTTACAACACTATGATAGTTAGAAACTTCAAGGAAAATTAATGAAGTTTCCTTCAGTAATTTGGCCTATAGAGATTAAGAAGTTCAAATTTTAAATTATCTGGGAAAGGAGATAGAGTGGAGGGGGAAATTGCTTTAGGTGTACTAATCTTTAAAGTGAGCCCCTTGAACCCTTTCACACTGTTGCGGGGAATGCAGACTGGGACAGCCACTGTGGAAAGCAGCATGGAGAGACCTCAAAAAATTAAAAATGGATCTGCCTTTTGATCCAGTGATCCCAGTTCTGGGGATATATCTGAAGGGACCCAAAACACTAATTCGAAACAACATAAGCACCCCTATGTTCATTGCAGCATTATTTACAATTGCCATGATATGGAAACAGCTCAAGTGTCCATCAATAGATGAGTGGATAAAACAGCTATGGGACATTTACACAGTGGAATACTGCTTGGCCATAAAAAAGAAGAAACATTTACCCTTTGCAACAATATGGATGGATCTGGAGAACATGATGCTAAGTGAAATAAGCCAGTCAGAGAAAGACAAATACCATATGATTTCACTCATATGTGGAACAAACTGAACTAACAAGCAAAACAGAGACAGACTCATAGTTGGAGAACAGATGACAGCTAGTGGGGGGAGGAGGGATTGAGCAAAAGGGAAAAAAGACTCATGGACATGGTCAACAGCGTGGGGATTATCAGGGGTGGGTAGTATAAGGAGACTAAATGGTAATGGAAAAAAAATACAATAAAGATTAAAAAATAGTAAGCCCCTTTTCTGGGACCACATCAAACTTAAGACACTGTATCAAAGGACACAACAGAATGGAAAGGCAGCTATGAGGTGGGAGAAAGTATTTGCAAATCATGTAACTGACATGATAATATCCAGACTATAGTAAAAACTCCTACAACTCAACACCAGCAGCAAAGCAAATAACCCAATTAAAAAATGAGCAATGGATTTGTATACATATTTCTCAAAACATGGTACAAAAATGACCAACAAGCACATGAAAAGGTGCTCACCATCACTAATCATTTGAGAAAAGCAAATCCAAACCACAATGACATATCATTTCATAACCATTGTGATGACTACTAAAAAAAAATAACCCTAAAAATAACAAGTATTGGCAAAGATGTGGAGAAATTGGAAGGAACTCTTGTGTACTGTTGGTGAGAATGTAAAATGATGCAACCTATATGACCTACCCTAAAAGGATGTTTAAAGGAAGTTCTCTAAATAGAAAGGAAGTGATAAGAGAAGGAACTCAGAACATTAGGAAGAAACAAAAGAACCCATTAAGCAAAAGTATTGGTTAATATGATAGAGTTTCTCCTATTTGGTTTTCTAAATTGTTTGATTGTTAAAGCACTGTCTGATATGGCTCTAAATGTTTGTACTGGAAGTAGTAAAGATTATAAGTTGATAGGGTAAAGGAATATACAGGAACTGAGATTTCTCCACTTCACTCAAACCAGTAAAATAATACGACTAGACTGTCATAAGTTATACATACATAATGCAACATCTAGAGTAACCACTAGAAAAAGCTATACAAAGTGATACACTCAAAACACTGTAGATGAAAGTGGAATTGTAAAAAAAATATCAAATAATGCAAAGGAAGTCAGGAAAATACAATAGAGAACTGAAAAATAGAACAAACAAAATAAAATGGTAGACATAAGTATTAAAATATTTATAAATAACTACATTAAATATAAGGAGCCTAAATACAGAAATGAAAAGAAGGAATTGGTAAGGTGGATTAAAAACATGACCTTGCAAATATGCTGTCTGCAAGACTCTCACTTGAAATACAACTGTATAGGTAGGCTGAAAATAAAGGTATAGGTAAAATATATATAATACAAATATTAATTAGCAAACACAAGAGTAGTTATATTAATGCCCGATAAAGTAGATTTCAGAGCAAAGAAAATTACCCCAGACAGAAGAATATTATATAATGATTAAAAGATCAATCCAACAAGATGTCAGAGCAATCCTGAAAGTGTTTGTACCAAATGAGAAAGTTGCAAAACATTTGAAGCAAACACTGATGGAACTTTTCGGTTTTAGGAAAATCCGCAGTTATAGTTGGATATTTCAACATCTTTCTTTTAACAATCGATAGAACAACTAGGCAGAGTATTATGAGCATGTAGAATGGTTCAATACCGTTGACCAACATTTTAAATCACAGAATACTCTGTCCAAGAACAGCAGAATATCATTCTTTTTAAGTATCCAAGATAGACCATATCCTAAATGATAAAATGAAGTTTAAAAATATTTATTTTTAAAAATATTTATTTTATTTTTAGAGAGGGGAAAGGAGGAAGAAACATCAATGTATACTTGCCTCTCACACACTCCCTACCAGGGACCTGGCCCACAACCCAGGCATGTGCCCTAGACTAGGAATAGAACTTGTGACCCTTTGGTTCACAGGCTGGCACTCAATCCACTGAGCCACATCAGCCAGGGCAAAGTTCAACAAATTTAAAAGAATTGAAATCATACAGAGTATATTTGCCAAATACAGTGGAATCTTATGAGAAATTGATAACAAAGGTAAGAGGAAAATCACTAAAGACAAACCACACACTTCTAAGTAATCCACGGGCCAAAGGAAAGTCTCAAATAAAGTAAAAATTATATATATTGCAGTTTTGTAGGACACAGTTAAAGCAGTGTTAAAAGAATTATAGCAATAAATGCATATATGGGAAAGAAGAAAAGTATCAAAACAATAATCTAAGCTCAACTCAGGAACTTAGAAAACTTTGAAAAAGAAGAGAAAAATAAAACAAGCAAACAGAAGGAAAGAAATAATAAAGACTAGAAATAAATTAGACTGAAAACAAATATAATAGAGAAGGTCTGCTTACTTGAAAATATCAGAAAATTG
>PVJI01007287.1:0-79321 GCA_004026765.1 Micronycteris hirsuta | reverse complement strand
CACCCCTGCCCATCTCCCTGCACCCCAGTCCATCTCCCTCCACCTTCAGTCCACCCTCCCTCCACCTCTCTGCATGTCCCCACCTGTCTGCCCATCAAGACACAACCCCCTGTCCCCCACCTTGTCCCTCTGGTATACGCACAGCTGGGCTCCAGGCCGGCGCCAACACTGTCATCTCCGCCGGAGGCCCTTCATGCCTGTAGCCAGAGCTTGGAAGGGACAGAAGAGCGAGTCTCGGTCCCCCACACCCCAGCCCTTCCTCCCCCGCCCCTTCACCCCCCTGCCCCTCCCTCAGCCCCTCGCTGTGGCTAAGTTTCCGGCTCCCTCTCCCCCGGGCTTCCTGCGTGCGCTCCAGTTACAGTGAAAGCTCATCTCCCCTTCTAAGAACCCTGACGTCCGATCCCTGGAACCCTCCCCAGGGACCCGACCCCCTTTCCTCCTCCCTTAGCTGCAGGAGGGGCATCCTCGCCCCGCCCCTCGGGGACCCAGAGCCCATTCTTCTCCCGCACCAGGCTTGCCCAGGCTGGCTGTGGAAGGGGACAGGCCGGTGACACCGGGAGAGTGAAAGTGAAAGAAAATTTTGGAGGGGGGTATTGAATTGGGGTGACTCTGTCTGAGGCCAGGGGCGCCACCTGGTGGTGGCGGGTGGCAGCTCACGCCTCAAAGGGTGCTGGCCCAGGAGGGCTGAGGGTGGGCCGGACTGAATGAGGAGCTGGGTCTGGAACCCGGATTCATCTCCAGCTAAAACCAAAGCACACAAGGCGGGGAAGAGGTCTCCCTGAGCCTTTCACCTTCACCTTGAACCTCAGCTCTCCCTGCTCCCCATCTTCTGCATCGAGATTCTGGGGCCCACAGTCTTGGCGGGGGGCTTGTGAGTCTTAGTCTCTCACTGCCCACGCCGTCCAGTCCGTCAGCAAATTTCTTGGCTGATTGTCCAAATGCATCCAGAGTCCGTCTAATCACTTCTCACCGCGTCCCCACCCGCGCCGGCATCACCGCCACCTCCCACCTGAATACCACTGTGGCCTCCCCTCCAGGCCCTCACCATACCCCCGCCCCCATTTCCGTCTGTTCCCCGCGAAGACGACCTAAATCAGCGCGCATTCTCCCTCTGCTTCCTGCCACTCAAATGAAAGGACCAAGTCCTCACTGTGGCCCACGCAGACCTGCCAGATCTGGCCCGGTTCCCTCCCGGCCTCGGCCTTCTCGCTCTGCCTGGCCGCCTGGGACTGCGCGCCCCTGCCCCAGGGCCTTTGCACTCACTGGCAGATCCCTCAGCCTTGAATGCCCTCCCTCCAGACACCCACGTGCCTTCCCCCGCATCTCATTCCCCGGCCTTTGCTCCAACACACAGGCAAAGCCTTCCGCTGTTCCCCTTTTCAAGTTGTATGCCCGCTTTGCTCCTTCCCTCGTCACTTATCACCTCTGGCACACCTCGCACTTTGCTTAACGTCTTCCTGGGCGGTGGCCCCCACTGGGAGGTCAGCTCCAGGCCCACGGGCGGTGTCCGTTCACCCTGCTGGGTCTCCAGCACCTTCAATTGTACTTGAATCAGAGCACGTGTTCAATCGATATTTGTTAAATGAGCGAGTGGATCCCGGCCTCTTTCCTTCTTCATTATTGTGTGAAAAACAAGGCATCTGGTCTTCCTCCCTGTTTCCTGGGAGACAGCCGCTAAGTCCCTGGGCATTTCCCAGATGAGTGAAGGGAGTGTCTTGTTATTCACGAGGGCCCCCCTGACCTCACCTGAGCTTATGCTAATGAGGACTGGAGATGGAGGGCGTGGGTGGTCAAGCCAGAAAGACCAATCCCAAGGTTACAGCGTTGGCGCTTTGAGACGCAGGATATCAACCGAACTCGCCAACCTCGCACCTCCCACCTCTCACCTGGGCGGGGCGGGGCGGGGCGGGGCGGGGCGGGGGCGGGGGAAGACGGAGGGTGCTAGACGCTGACCTCCACTTCCGCCTTTGAGGGCACGGGGCTTTGTCCTCTTGTCTCTGGTACGACGCTCGTCATTAGATTGAGGCCCATTTCCATGACCCACGATGATCTTCTCTCAAGATCTTCAACTGCACTATGTCTGCCCAGAGTGTTTTTCCAAATAAGATCACATAGGTAGGTTCTAGGGGTGAGGGGATGTGGACATACCCTTTGGGGATCACTATGCATCCCACTACAGTCCCCTCAAAGCTGTCACCCACCTGTGGGCCTTCGCACATGCTGTTCCCTCTGCCCGGGATGCTCTCTGCCACTTTTCGTGTGCGTATGTGTATTGGTATGAGACTGAGCAAAACTGGTAATTGCTCAGAAGCAAGATCTCAAATGCCCCTCCACCACTTTTTTCGCCTAATTGGATCCCCAGTGCACTTCAAGACTCAAGGCCGTCACCAGTCATCAGGGCAATGCCAGTGACAGCCCCAGTGAGAGTCGCGGCACACCTGTCAGAATGGCCCCAAGAAGAAGATGAGAGACCAGTGAGGATGCAGGGGAGGAAAGGGGAACCCTCGTGCACTGTTGGTGGGAATGTAAGTTGGTGCAGCCACAGTGGAAACAGCATGGAGGTTTCTCAAAAAAACAAAAACAACTTACCTTATGATCAGCGATTCCAACACTGAGTATACCCTATTTTGGTGTGTCTAATGCATGCTGTTTTGCCTAAACTTTATGGGGAAACATAAGGATGTGCATTACACATGGGTATAACGATTCCATGCCACATATGATAATGGGCATAACGATCTCATGTGTATAATGTGCACAAAAATGTGGGTGTGCATTATACACGGCAAAATACAGTATATCCAGAAGAAATGAAACCAGTATCTTTTTTAAAAGATTTTATTTATTTATCTATAGAGAGAAGGGAAGGGAAGGAGAAAGAGAGGGAGAGAGACATCAGTGTGTGGTTGCCTCTCATGTGGCCCCCACTGGGAGCCTGGCCTGCAACCCAGGCATGTGCCCTGACTGGGAATCGAACCCACAACCCTGTGGTTCACAGGCTGGCACTCAATCCACTGAGCTACACCAGCCAGGGCTGAAACTAGTATCTTAAACAGATGTCTTCAACCTGCACTCCCATGTTCATTGGCAGCTCGTTCACGAGAGCGAAGACACGGAGACAACCTAGGATCCACCGGCAGATGAATGGAGACGTGAAATATGAGCGCTGCATGGTGGCAGGGTCATAGCCCATGAGGTGTGTCTGAGGTGCAATGACTGCTCATTGAGGGGAAAAAAGAAGGGAAATAATATGTATAATAGAATATTATTCAGCCACAATATGTTGCAAATTAGCCAGCCATTTACAACAATTTGGAGAGCCTGGAGGGCCTTTGGCTGGGGGAAGGGGCCAGAGGGAGACAAACGCGGTGTGGTCTCATCTGTGGCATCTGAAGAGATCAAACTCATCACACAGAAGAGAAGCTTGGTTGCCAGGGGTTGCAGGTGAGAGGAAAACAGGGCGATGTTGGGCAAAGAACACAGACTTGCACATCGAAGATGGGTAAGTTCTGGGGATGCGATGAATGTACAGTGTGGTAAGTACAGTTAATACTGTATTCTGTGTGGCGTGCTTGAGCATTGCTAAGAGAACAGATTTTACATGTTCTCACCACACACACGGAAAGGTAATTAGGTGAGGTAATCGGTGTGTCAATTAACTTGATGGTGATAACCATTTCTTAATGCATATGCATATGCAATCGTTTTGTGCACCTTAAGAAATCATGTTGTCGCCCCAGCTGGTGTGGCTCAGTGGATTGAGCACCGGCGTGCGAACCAAAGGGTTGCTGGTTTGATTCCCAGTCAGGGCACATCCCTGGGTTGGGGGGCGTGTGAGAGGCAACCACACATTGATGTTTCTCTTCTACTCCTCCCTCCCTTCCCTCTCTCTAAAAATAAATAAAATCTTTAAAAAGAAAAAAGAAATCATGTTGTATATAGCAACAGAGCTATATAGTTTTATCTGTCAATCGTACCTCAATAAAGCTGGAAAAAAATCCTCAATGAAGATGGCACCTTCCTTGTGAAGATTCCTTCCACCTCTGTCTGTCTGTCTGTCTGTCTGTCTCTCGCACTCACACACACACAGGCTGGGTAGGGTGCCTTCTCTGGGCTCCCACAGTGCCCTGAGCTTCCTCTATTGTTATAGTACATGACACCTTCGCTTTGATCTGTCTTTGAACCAGAGCTGAGCCTACCTCTCTTCTGCTCACAGACCCTCTATGGCTCCCTAGCACCCTTGGGACAAATTCCCAGCCCCTGCCGACACCCTGACTTTAGCTCAGTGAAACCCATTTCAGGCTTCTGACTCTCTGAATTGAAAGACAGTGCACTTGTGTCATGTTACTTAGGCTGCTAACTTTGCGGTGACATGTTACAGCAGCGACAGGAAACGGATACACCTTTCACCCACAAGAACATCGGTGCCATGAGGACAGGTTGTCTTGCTCACGGCTGTCTCCCCCGCACCTAGAGCCAGGGCCTCACTCACAGTAGGCAGCTCAACAGGTATTTGTTGATTGATAGGATGGCTGCGGAGACCTGGAGCGCCCACCCTCTGGGCTGACATGATTGGCCCAGAAGTGAAACCTGACCTAGGCTGGCCAGTCAGATTCCGCCTTCTGGGGACAGGACGCAAAGTGTGGCCAATGGCCTGGGCTGGTGGTCCATGGACCTGCCCGCAACTGGCGTGGGCTGGTTAGCATCAGAATAGGGAGGACACTGAGGCAGCCCACGGAATCCGGGAGTTGTCATATCACAGATGGTAATGAGAGAGCCGTCCAGGGGCTTTCCTCTGATTCCCACATTCCTGTCTTCTGTCCAAACATCCACATCCTGGGACCGGTAATTTACTCAGCCCAGGAAGGTGCCCTTTCTCATTGGCTCCAAGGCCAAAAGCAGGCTGTAACAGCCGGCATTCATTACGCACATCCCGTGCACAGCTCAGAGTCCACCCAACAGGTCGTAACTACCGGCCCCATTTTACAGATAAGGAAAGGGGGGCTCAGAGTGGCTCAGGAGCTTTCCTGAAGTCACATGGCTACAAAGATTTGAAGGAAGCAGATAAGCAGATAGGAGTCCTGAGATATGACCTGGCCCATGGAAAGCTCGTGCCCTGGCTTGGTGCTTGCTTTCGGGTTCCCAGGACCTGGGGCGTCCAGATGTGTGTCACCGTGTCATTTTCTCTAAGGTGTCTCTGCAGCCTTCCAGGAAATTTCCTTTTATCCTAGTGTGAGTGGGTTTTTTTTTTTTGCATCAAAAAGAATTCTAGCCCTGGCTGGTGTGTCTCAGTGGATTAAGCACCGGCCTGTGAACCAAAGGGTCATGGGTCCAATTCCCAGTCAGGGCACATGCCTGGGTTGCAGGCTGGGTCCCCAGTTAGGGGCATGTGAGAGGCAACCACACATTGCTGTTTCTCTCCCTCCCTTCCCCTTAGCAGGGAAAATGGAATCAATCAGGCTCCCTCACCTGGATGTCCGGCGTAAAAGTAACAGCAGTGTTCATATAACCTTGAGTAGGGCACGCATGCGTATATGGATCTGTTACGTAACTGAAGGTCCGTATTGGCACCTTGCTGGCTTTGTGTGCATTCAGTATATAAGGGAGTCGGCACTGCTGCGGTGTGACAGGCGGCTTGCAGCCTGTGTGGATCGTCCCACCCCGGGATAAAGGCATGTCAGGTATCTCTATGGTTCCAAGAATTTCCTTCCATCTGCCTGAATCCCATGTGAATGTGCCTGGCCTTGAACAGCTGCAAGACACTCTCTAAAAATAAAAAACCAAAATCTAAAAAAAAAAAAAAAAAAAAAGAATTCCAGAACAGTAGTACGCTGGGACAGCTCATGGGAGCTTTTAAAATTCAGGAGTTCTGAATGCCGCTGATGTGGTGGAAGCGTTTACACCGCGGGCATTGGCGCAAGTTCCTCGGCTTTCAGGGGCTTTTCAGGGGCATTCAGGGGCTTTTCAGGCCTGAAAGCTACTGCGTTTTACTTTATGCCAGCACACTACGGATTAAGAGGCAGTGCATAGACAGAGAGGGGCAAAGAACAGAAGCTGCTGTCGGAGAAGACCAGAAGAAAGAAGAAGCCCTGCTGGCCCGTCCCGGGCTTTTCAGAGTCCTCTCTATCGGTCTCACAAATGCTGGCCTGTACTGCAGCCAGCCCAAAGGCCGCTGAGTCACAGCACTGAAGTGGTTTCAGAGAGCCCAAAAGTTACTACTCGCTCCCTCCCTCAGAAGCACAGCCAACGTGGGTCAGAGTTTATTTGAGGGCACGGAAACCAAAATAAGAGGGAAGTTCCAGCCATCTGGAGTCGCCGGGGTCCAGCTCTTCTTTGTCCAAGATGGAGTGAGTGGCACTCAGGCGTCAGTCGCCCATGGGCAGCCACAGGGCCTTGGTCCGTGCTGCCCGCAGTTCGAGCTCGGGGCCTGCCCCTGCGGCATCCTGCTCCCAGGCCCATGGGCAGCCCCTGTTCACCCACACGGGCTTCAGGTTTCCTGCGGAGGCCCATTCCGCAAACTGGGAGCCCTGGCGTGCAGATGGTGGGTGGTTAGTCTTTCCTCCAGCTAATTTGATGAGCGGCTGCTTCCTTGGCAACAAGGACTATTACTGAGCAGGGACATGAGGGCTTGACCTAGGCCCTGTTGCTATATTGCTCAGCTGCTGGCAGGCAAACCTTCCAGATGCTGAGGGAAATGGGGTTGACTTTTGTGGCTGGGGAACTTCCTCCCAGCTAGCAGCCCAGGTTCAAATGAGGCCTGAGGTTTCTGTTGACAAGGAGTTACCATCAGGAGGTTTAGGTAGACTATGGGCTTCTAACTCTGTTGCTAGGGTGTGGTCCTTGGCAACGGGTTGTCCAGTAAGATTAGGTCACTGGGCCAGGCACATCTGAGACCCTTGTTGCTAAGCACATCTTCCTCCTTAGCAACTAGGGCTCCAACAGGGCAGGCCCTGAGAACCTGGTTGCCACGGAGTTTGTCCCCCTTAGCAACGGCAGTTTTAAGGGGGCAGAGCCATGTTCCCAGAAAAGGAAGAGCCTATTGTGAAGTTTAAGGCACAGAAGAGGGCAAAACAGAGGATACCTGGGCAGATCCGAAATACCACAGCGCCTGGACATCCTGGTGCAAGGCCAGGCAGCGGGCCAGGTGGTCCCGGTCCCCTGTCACCACGTTCACCACGCCCGCTGGCAGCAAGGTGGCCATATCCTAGGGGATGGAGAGAGTGGGCCACCCGGGGTTGAGGGGGAAGGAGTCTGAGACCCTGAGGGCAGTGGGTACAGGGGCGTGAGCATCGGGGGGAGTATAACGGGGCTCCCAGAAGGAATCGGACAGGGGTTGCCATGGTTAACGAGGGGTAACGGTGAAAGCTCAGCTCCAAGCAGGTCTTGGGGTATATTTCATTTGCCCCAGGGGCTACTGGGAGCAGCAGCACGCAGACTGTACCTGGCAGATCTCCAAGGCGGGGATAGGACAGGTCCCACTGGGCACCAAGACCACAGTGTTGCCATTGGCCAAGGCAGGGGCCAGCAGGGACACAAAGGCCAGCAGGGGGCACTCGTCCGGGCACACAATAGCCAGCACGCCCAGTGGCTCCCGTAGTCGGAGCACAGGACCTCTCAGCTCAGCTACCTGGGGGGGGGGGGGGGGTTTAAAGGCGGGGCAGGAGTACCTGACTACCCTCCCATGGCCCCCTGCATCACCTGCCCCTCCCTCCTCACACCCCCATCTTTGCTTCTCCATAACATCTCCAATAATAATATAACCAGGTGCTCTGACTGGTGTGCTCAGTGGATTGAGCACCACCCTACGAACCAAAGGGTCGCCTGTTCAATTCCCAGTCAGGGCACATGCCTGGGTTGTGAGCCAAGTTGTGCCCCCTACTGGGGGCAACCACACACTGATGTTTCTCTCCCTCCCCTTCCCCTCTCTCTAAAAATAAATAAATAATATAACAAGATGGCCTGGTTTCAAGTTCCAGCTCCACCAACCTTCAGCTGTGTGACTTCGAGCGAGTTACCTAACCTCTCTGGGCCTTCCTTTCCAATATTTCAAATGAGAATAATAATAGTACCTACTTCAGAGATTTGCTGATTTGCTGTTCAAATGAAATGAGCTGTCCTAGCTGGGTAGCTCAGTTGGTTAGAGCATCATCCCAATACATGAAGTTTGTGGGTTCGACCCTCGGGTAGGACACTTACCTAGGGTGTGGGTTCAATCCCCAGTCAGGGCATGTATGGGAGATAATCAATTAATATTTATCTCTCACATCAGTGTTTCCCCCCCACCACCTTCCTCTCTCTCTAAAATCAATAAACATACCTTCGGGTAAGAATTAAAAAAAACCTTTAGCCCTGGCTGGTGTAGCTCAGTGGATTGAGCGCTGGCTGGGAACCAGAGGGTCCCGGTTCGATTCCCAGTCAGGGCACATGCCTGGGTTGCAGGCCAGGTCCCCAGTGAGGGCCATGTGAGAGGCAACGATACATTGCTGTTGCTCTCCCTCTCTGTCTCCCTCCCTTCCCCTCTCTCTAAAATAAATAAATAAAATCTTTAAAAAAAAACCAAACCTTTATAACTGACATTCATTAATCTGCACACATTTTAAAGGGTACAATTTGGTAAGTTTTGACACATGCTAACACTTAGGACACCATCACAATCAAGATCATGAACTTCACCCCCAACATTTCCTGTGCCCCTGGTGACCCTCCCCTCTAACCCGTGCTTGACCCCTCTCTGCCCTCAGACAGCCACCGACCTGCCTCCTCTCACTGTAAACGAATCTGTATTTCCTATAACTTTCTAGATATGGAATCCCAATCTACACTCTTTCCTAATCTGATTTTTTTTTTTAAATAAATTTTGTGCCCTGGCTGGTGTGGCTCAGGGGGTTGAGCAATCTCCTGCAAACCAAAAGGTCTCTGGTTTGATTCCCAGTTAGGGCGCATGCCTGGGTTGCGGGTCAGGTCCCCAGTAGAGGGCGCTCGAGAGGCAACCGATTGATGTTTCCTTCTCTTTCTCCCTCCCTTTTCCTCTTTAAAAATAAATGAATCTGCCCAGCTGGTGTAGCTCAGCGGATTGAGCGCGGGCTGGGAACCAAGGGGTCCCAGTTCGATTCCCAGTTGGGGCACATGCCTGGGTTGCAGGCCAGTTCCCCAGGGAGGGCCATGTGAGAGGCAACCATACATTGTTCTTTCTCCCTTCCTTCTCCTCTCTCTATAAGTAAATAAATAAATAAATCTTTAAAAAAAAAATGAATCTTAAAAAAAAAAAAAAAGGCAATGAGAGAAGCTAGAGACAAAACACTGAACAGTGTGATTCCATTTACAATCTTCTGGAAGAAAAGTGAAAGAGCAGAAGGCTCAGTGGTTGCCAAGCACCGGGAGCTGCAAGTAAGGGATTCGCCCTTTACAACGGGACGGGGAAAGCCGTCGGGGGGATGAAGCTGTTCTGTACTGATGGTGAATATACAACTGTATATATTTGTCTAACTTAATCAAACTGTAGAATTAGAAGGCAGTTCCCTATGTGTATATGATACTTCAATTAAAGCCCAATTTTCTAAACTGTCAAATAGCCCTGTCCGGGTGGCTCAGTTGGTTAGAGCACCCTCCCAATACACCAAGGTTGTGGTGTGACCTCTGGTCAGGGCACATACAAGAATCAACCAATGATTGAGTAAACAAGTGGAAAAACAATTCGATGTCTCTCCCTCTCTAACAAAGCAGTAGGTAATTTTCTGAAAAGGGAGACAGTCATGGATATAATACACTAAACTGATTTCATGACCCAGTCACGAATGGGTCACTAAAAATATGAAACACTAATCTGAGGTATGCCCATCACACAGATGAGGAAATCGAGGTACAGAGCCGCGAGGCTACTCGCTGGTGATCACAAGTCGGGCCCCCGGCCTGGCTCATTCCAGAGCCTTTGCTCTGACTGACCCCCTCCAGACTGCCCACCAACCCCTCTCACCTGCAGGCTCTGGCTCTGGGCCTGTGAGCGGGCTCCCCACATCCGAAGCCTCTTCACGCTCAGCTCCACCTCCGCCTTAGCAGCCTTGGGCTCCACTCCGTGCCTCTCCAGCCTCAAGGCCAAGGTGGGCTCCCGGCGCTCCAGGGCGGCTGCCAGCGCCCACAGCAGGGCCGCCCGGGCTCCCGGCGACTGGGCCACCCAGCTGTGGGCGGACAGTGCACAACTAGGCCTGGTATCCTGGTTCTGGCTCTTTCCAGGAGGCCCTCCTCTGTCCACAGCCCCTGCCCCGGGGGTTTGGCCCCATGGCTCATGCGCCAGACGGAGAGAGTGGGGGCCGGCCCCCATCCGTCTGCCCTGGGAGTTCGGACCACACAGCGCACCAGCCCTCAAGGCCCAGACCGCATCGCCCACGAGCCCGCGGATGTCCCAGACTACCCTCGTGACCCCTGGGTTTTCCTGCGTGACCCCACTTACCCAGGGGCAGCCTGGTGAGCCGCTTCCACCGCACCTCGGATATCCTTGGCTCCGCCCTCGGCCACGTAGCCATGAAGTTTGCCCTGCGAATCCTGGATGGGCCTGGAGCTCCGGGCCCCGGGAGCCTGGAAACGGCCCCCCACGAAGAGCCCATAGGGGGGTGCTGGGCTGGAGTAGGGTGAGGTGTGAGGGCGGGTCCTGGGGCCAAGGTCCGCTCAGAGCCTGTGGGCCTCCCCACTGGATGGACCACTCCGGCTCCTATGAGCCTCTGAGTGATTCCAAATTCTTGGCCCCATGAGACTCCGGGAGATCCCAGACCTTCATGGAGCAGAACTAGGCCCTCATCTGGCCTGGATGGTGGGTATGAGGCTGGGAAACCCACAGTGCAATTCTCAGTGGGCCTTAGGAACCCCTCGATGGCTCCAGAGAACCCCCTGCAGTCCATGGGGGGCCTGCCACAGCCTCCCTTGGCCCATTCCACACCCCAAGGGGCTCTGGGAGATGTGGCCCCTCCAACAGCTCACCTGGGACCTGTTTCAGGCCCAGCCGGTAGGGTCGAGGGGACAGCAAGGCCAAAGATGTCATAGTTCAGATTCTCAGAGCAGTAGGGCAGCCGGGCAGGGGTCCCCGAGGGTCGCAGGTACTCATAGAGACCCTGGGAGGGGCACAGTGTCAGGGGGACGCCAGATGAGCCGGAGGCTGACAAAGGGGCGGTGAAGGCGGCAGGCGAGGGGGGGCACTCACGTCTAGGCCCCCGTGCCGGGATGACCCACTCTCCCTGCAGCCACCTGTGGGCACCGCAGGGTCTCTGAGGCCGTGGGCGTTGACCCAGACGGTGCCCACCCGGAGCCTGTGGGGAGACAGGCGTCAGAGAGAAAAACAGAAAGTCGAGGGGGTGGGGAGCCAGGGAGGCTGGGGAGAGACCCAGAGACAGACGGAAGCGTGGGCCACCCAACAGGCTGCTCCTTGTGCCCCGGGGGACGCCAACCGACTGACCCATAGCCCAGCTCCAGGGCCTGCCCCAGCCTCTCACTCCACACACTGGCACTGCTGCCTCGCGGCGTCCCGTTGGCCATGGCCAGCGCCTCCTTGGCTGTGCGGAATGGGGAGGCCACGACCAGAGGCCACGGTACCTGGAAGGGTGACGAGCGCGTTCACACAGCTGGCCAGCCCCTCCCTCCAGCACCCGCCCCCATTAGGGGACCAGCCGCCAGCATGCCGCAGCCCAAGAACGAGGCTAAGTGGTCCCACAGGGGCCCCTGCGGCTGCCCGTGTCTGGGTGCAGACGGGCAGACAGAACAGGATCCCTGGGACGCTCAGGGGCTCACCTCTGCCTGGGCGCATGGGGAGGCTGGGGGCAGGTCAGAGACCAGGGTTGGGGGAAAGAACAGGCTGTCGGAGGGCAGGTCGCCAGCCTGGAACACCTGGGGAGAGAGAAATGGACCTGGAGGTCTACTCCCAGGTGACTCCTCCGCAGGAACCCAGAAGGCCAGGCCCCCAGCCCCTCCTCCCCGGGGCACAGGTCCCTCCTTCCCAGCACCTGTGCACCCCAGCTCACCTGTGCACCCTGGCTCTTGGCCTCTTGCACGTAGCGCTGGGCCAGGTCACATGCAGCGGCCCCGCGGGCCCCCATGTCCACGGCCCCGTCCAGCCCGCGGCCTCCCCGAAGCCGCCCCATCCGCGCCTGCAGCCGCCGCATCGTCCCGTCCCACACAGACTCCTGGATGAGAAGCCTGAGGCCGCCCTGTTAGGAAAGGGGGTATCGGGGTGGGTCAGCTCAGGGCCCACGTCCCCACAGAGGGCTGAGACTCAGGGACACACATGTGCAGAGACCCAAGGAGGGCCAGGGCGACGTGGCCAAGGACCCTGGCTACTCTCCGTGGCCCCAAGGAGATCCCAGGTAGGAGGTGGAGTTACAGAAAGCTAGTGATTCAGAAGGAAAAACAGAAGTGAGAAAACCCAAAACATCAACCCTCAGAACAATGGGGAATCCTACAGAACAAGAGACACAGGCCCCACCCCCGAGAGACCAGGAGAGCCAGGCAGGGAGGTTTGGAAATCCTAGACCCACGCGGTGGTGTAGAGGCGGCTTTGGGATACCAAGAACGGAAGGTTAAAATGAACAGAGACATGGGGCCCCCAAGTCTGGAGACAGACAACCCCGGCCCCCAGGACATGAGGGGACCCTGGCCCACAGGTCTCACCAGGCTGCGGTCAGACCAGGCCGCGTCCACGACGCCTTCCACGGCCGAGTCCACGTCCGCCGCCTCTGTCAGCAGCAGCAGGGACTCCGTCCCCAGTGCCAGGCCCAGCTCGGGACCCATGCCTGCCAGTGTCCGCCGAAGGACACGTCCTTCCTAAGGGACACCCCCACACAGGTTTCAGCTTGGGGGGAACAGCCTTCTGGCCCCCCAGCCATGTCCTGTCACCCTCCTAGCCCTAAAGATACCTCCACCAATCCACAGAAGGCCACCTTCTGGACTCCAGGCTGGCTGGCCAGGACAGGTGCCAGGGAGGTGGGGCCACTGAGCACGCTGAGGATTCCCGGGAATGGGCCTAGTTCCCCTGCCAGCTGCGCCAGGAGGAGGGGCGTCGGGGCGGCTGGGGGCACGAGGACCACCACAGTGCAGCCTGGGGAAGGTGGGTAGCTTGAAGACCTGGGAGTCCAGGCCCCCGGCCCCTCCTCCCTCAGACCCAGGGATTCAGACCCCTGGTCCCTCTTCCCTCAGATGCAGGAGTCCAGGTCCCCAGCCCCTCCTCCCTTGGACCCAGGGTTCCGGGCCCATAGTCCATCATTTACCTACAGCCAGGGCAGGGCAAATCCTCCACATCATCTCAAGGAAGGAGAATGTGGACGGCAAAATGATACCAATTACTCCTGTAAGAACAAATGAGGTGACTGGGAGAGGCACTGCTGGGTCCTGACAGAGGACTGGGCTAGGGGCTGGGACTCCTGCTTCTCACCCATGGGCTCCCAGCCTGCCAGCGCCTCCTCCTGGCTGTGTGCCTGAATTGCATGGTACTGGAGCAGCTGCAGGGCCAGGGGGACATCCCTGTCTCGAACCTCTCGGACAGCCCGTCCAGTAACCAGGGACTCCAGGGTCCACAGCAGCCGCTGGTGCTTCTGGATCATCTTGGCCAGTCTGTGGACAAAGCAAGGGGGACGGTCATTTCCTAGGGCCCCCTGGCCTCATAAGGGTCTTGGAACACATTCCATATGCCTGGACTACAAAAATCCCCATGAACTACTGGGACATCCCCACCATTTATCAGGGGAGGACACTAGAGATTCAGGGGGAATGTAGTCCGGAAAACAAAACCCAAGACTGCTGTGTGAAGATTTTGTACACCTTTAACCCCTGGAGGTACTGGGGCTTAACTCTAATCCCAATTACATTTTGGGAAATAGAATCTTTTATCTCTAGCTGCCCAAGGAAGGTGCTGGAAAATGGGTTCTGAGGCTCCACCAGCCCCAATGAGCCCCAAGGACATTCTGGGAAATTGGGGCTTTATTATTACTTGTCCCAATGAATAGTGACAACTGGATGTTTTAGCCTCTACAGGCCCCACAGCATGCTGGGAATATCAGCCTCTGTGGCCAATGAATTCATGGTGATGTTGGGAACCAGTCATCTTTTCTCCAGTTCTTCCCCACCTCCTGGGGTCCACACCTCAGCTGCATCACCTGGTCAGGTGCTGGGCCCGGGAGGCCCCAGGGAGTCTGCTCCAGCTCTCCAACGCGGTCCTGGCCACCTCTGTGGCGGCCGCCACGTCCTCAGACTGGGCCTGGAGACAGCTGGCCAAGTACTCTCCTGGGGAGAGGAATGGGGGGACCCAGAAGAGGGGGGAGGCTGTGTCAGAACGGGAGGGGGCAGAGGTTTCCGGAGACTGGGAGCAGGAGTAGGGCTGGTCCCCAGTCCTGCTGAGGGTCTCCGTTTTATCACGTGACAAATGGGGAAAGATCTGTTGGTCCTAGCTCTGGCCGCCTGCTGCAGGCAAGTAAGGGATTTTAGTAGACGGTGACTCTGAAAAGCATCTTCATGGACTTGAGATCATATTAGAATAATTATCATCAGGAGGAACCAGAACTCTCAGCCTCCTCCCCCCACCAGCCTTGAGTAAAGAGAATGGGGTGTCTTTGGTGGGGATGGGTGGGGGCACAGATCCCTCTCCCTCCCCCGATGACTAGGGGACACCTCCTACCTGTGACAGGATCCTGGCAGGGCACCGAGTTCCTGTGTTCTGGCTTTAGCCACTTTCCACCTACGTAGTGACCCAAGCACCGGTCCTGGGTGTCCAGCCAGGCCTGGGCGGGAGGAGGGTGGAGACAGTTTGGAACGGGGCCGGGAGGCAGCTGGGGGAACTCGATCCCCACCCAGTGTTCTCTGGGAGGGAAACACCTGCCCCCCTTTGCTCCAACAGCTAATTCTTTTCCTGTGTAGGTGGAAATACACGTAAATATAACGGACATGGAACAGAAATTCGCTGTTTTAAAGTGTACAATTCAGTGGCACTTAGCACATTCAGTGTCGTACATCATCACCTCTAATTCCAGAACATTTAGTCACCCCAAAAGATAACTCTGTAGCTATTTAGGCAGTCGTTCTCCCTCCCCCAGGGCCCTCACCCCCAGTAAATACTAATCTGCTTTCTTATTTATTTTAGAGAGAGGGGAAGGGAGGGAGAGAAACAGCAATGTGTGGTTGCCTCTCACGCGCCCCCTACTGGGGACCTGGCCTGCAACCCAGGCACATGCCCTGACTGGGAATCGAACCGGCAACCCTCTGGTTCACAGACTGGCACTCAGTTCACTGAGCCACACCAACCAGGGCCTAATCTGCTTTCTGTCTGTATGGATTTGCCCATTACACTATGTGGCTTTTTGTGGCTGGCTTCTTTCGCCTGGCATGGTGCCCTGGAGGTTCGTCCGTGTCACAGCCTATTTCAGCAGGTCTTTTTATGGCTGTACGATGTTTGCTGTCTGCATAGGCCACCGTTTGTTTATCCACTCGTCAGCTGATGCGTACTTGGGGCTGCTTCCGCTTTTTGGCTACTGGGAATGGTGCTGGTAGAAATGTTCATGTACAAGGTTTTTTTAAAAATATATTTTATTGATTATGCTATTACAGTTGTCCCATTTTCCTCCCTTTCTTCCCCTCCACCCCCATCTCCCCATTCCGCGCCCTTTAGTTTTTGTTCATAGGTCATACACATAAGTTCTTTGTCTTCTGCACTTCCTATACTATTCTTAACCTCCCTCTGTTTTCTACCTACCATTTATGCTACTTATTCTCTGCACCTTTTCCCCCTCTCTCCCCCTACCACTCCCCTGTTGATATCCCTCCATGCCTTATATAAATCCCTTTAACATTTCATATAATATAGGCTGGGTGATGATGAACTCCTTGAACTTGACCTTATCTGAGTAGCACTTTATCTGCCCTTCCATTCTAAATGATAGTTTTGCTGAATAGAGTATTCTTGGATGTAGGTCCTTGCCTTTCATGACTTGGAATACTTCTCTCCAGCCCCTTCTTGCCTGCAAGGTCTCTTTTGAGAAATCAGCTGATAGTCTTTTGGGAATTCCTTTGTAGGTAACTGTCTCCTTTTCTCTTGCTGCTTCTAAGATTCTCTCCTTATTTTTAATCTTGGGTAATGTAATTATGATGTGTCTTTGTGTTCCCCTTTGGGTCCAACTTCTTTGGGACTTTCTGAGCTTCCTGGACTTCCTGAAAATCTATTACCTTCACCAGCTTGGGGAAGTTCTCCTTCATTATTTGTTCCAATAAGTTTTCAATCCCTTGGTCTTCCTCTTCTCCTTCTGGCACCCCTATGACTCGGATGTTGGGACATTTAAAGATGTCCTGGAGGTTCCTAAGCCTCTCCTCAGTTTTTTGAATTCTTGTTTCTTCATTCTTTTCTGGCTGGATATTTTTTTCTTTCTGCTGGTCCACTCCGTTGATTTGAGTCCCAGTTTCCTTCTCATCCCTTCTCATTTGTTCAAGTAATTGTGACAATCGCAACCCTCGTTCTTCGAATCCTGTGAGCATCCTGATTACCAGTGCTTTGAACTGTGCATCTGATAGGTTGGCTATCTCTTCGTCACTTGGTTGTATTTTTTTCTGGAGCTTTGATGTGTTCTTTCATTTGGGCCATTTTTTTCTTGGTGTGCCTGTTACTTTAAGGGGCGGAGCCTTAGGTGTTCACCAGGGCGGGGCCACCCACTTCGTTGTGTTGTGAGGCTGTCTGTGGGGGCGGGGCCTGAGAGAACAATGGCACTTGCTCTGTTCTCCGCACTTCCCCAGCTACCCACAAGCAAGTTCTTTGCTGGCTCCGGGGTGAGTGGACAGGCCCGCACAGTTCCAAGTCCCTGTGGGTCTCCCCAACGAACTCTCCTGTGAGGCCGGGAGTTCCTCCCGCCGCCGCCTCAACCCCCACAGGTGTATTCAACTGGTGGTTTGAGGCTTTATTTCCCTGCGTTGGTGGGCCGCGTGGTCTGTTCTGCTCCCCAGCCTTTCCGTCCAGCTTACTAGTCTGGATGAACATGTCTTCTTTAACCCCTTGGTTGTCGGACTTCCACTCAGTTCAGTTTTCTGTCAGATCTGGCTGTTTTGTTTTTTAAATTGTTGTTTTTCCTCTTTTGGTTGTGCAAGAAGGCACAGTGTGTCTACCTACGCCTCCATCTTGGCCGGAAGTCCACGTACAAGTTTTTGTTTGTGTTCCAGTGACCCGTGCCAGGGCCCTGGAAACAACGCCCATGAGACCGTGTGGCTTCTGAGCCAGGTGGCGCCCCCACCCATCTGTGGAATGGCGTTCCCTCCCATCTCAGCTCTCATCACTGGGGGAGTGGGTGTGGACCCTCACAGAAAACAGACCAAGGACAGTTTATTAGGTGGTGACACGTCTAACTGAGCCCAAGGTGTTGCACATGGGCTTCGCAGAAGTCAGCCTGGTGAGGGGACTTGAGCGAGAGGCCACATGGCCAGGGTTTGAGTCTTGCCTCTGGGACTTATTCATTGTGCGACCTAAGCAGATCTTATAATACCCTGGCCTCTGCTAAGCAACCTAGGAGTTGGGATGACAGTCCCCACTGCTTCACAAAGCTGTAGTGAGGATTAAATGTATCACACGTATTATATGCTCAGAGCAGCACTACTTAAGACTTTCTGTTAATTTTTTTAAGAGTTTCTAGCCCTGGCTGGTGTACCTCAGTGGATTGAGCGTGGGCTGGGAACCAAAGGGTCGCCGGTTCGATTCCCAGTCAGGGCACGTGCCTGGGTTGCAGGCCAGGTCCCCAGTGAGGGCCATGTGAGAGGCAACCACACACTGATGTTTCTCTCCCTCTCTCTCCTCCTCCCTTCCTCTCTCTCTAAAAATAAAAAAATAAAATCTTTAAAAAAAGTTTCTATTTACTTATTTTTAGAGAGGGGAAGAGAGGGAGAAAGGGGGAGAGAAACATCAATGTGTGGTTGCCTCTCATGCGCCCCCTACTGGACACCTGGACCACAACTGGGAATCCAACGGGTCACCCTTTGATTGGCAGGCCAGTGCTCAATCTGTGGAGCCACAGCAGCCAGGGCTGACTTTCTGTTAATTTTATTGCATCTCTCCCTCCACATTGGCTTCATGATTCTCTCTGGCCCTGGTCCTGTCTTCTCCAAATCCTTGCTAAATCTAAGCCACACTTCCCACTTTTTCCGTCTTCGAACTCTTCTCTCAGCATCCCTGATGCCAGTCTCATGATTTTTCTCTTCCCCTGCCAACTGGCCCTTCTCCTTATTTTGCGTTAACGTCAAATGATCAGCCACAAGTTCCTAATTCAAACCCCACCCCGCTGGGGGAAAGAGTTTGAAACAGTTGAGGGTGTCTGAACCTGAGCTGAGCTAGAAACATCAATTAATATGTTTAGTCCTGGCTGCTGTGGCTCAGTCAACTGAGTCCTGTGAACCAAAGGGTCGCTGGTTCGATTCCCAGTCAGGGCACATGCCTGGGTTGCTGGCCAGGTCCCCAGTAGGGGACAAGTGAAAGGCAACCACACATTGCTGTTTTTCTCCCTCTCTTTCTCCCTCCCTCCCCCTC
The DNA here is from genome assembly GCA_004026765.1 of Micronycteris hirsuta. Lineage (NCBI taxonomy): Eukaryota > Metazoa > Chordata > Mammalia > Chiroptera > Phyllostomidae > Micronycteris > Micronycteris hirsuta. Next base: position 60,795 of record PVJI01007287.1, on the reverse strand, counting down.
TCTATAAAAATAAATAAATAAAGTATTTTAAAATATCAATTAATTGATTGGTATTAAAAAATGACCATTAACAGCCTGTCAATGATGTGGTGGTTATGTTACATAATGAGTCCTTCTGTGTTAGAAATGAGGAATCAAATATTTATGGGAAAATTGCCCGGCTGGTGTAGCTCGGTGGATTGAGCACGGGCTGGGAACCAGAGGGTCTCGGTTCGATTCCCAGTCGGGGCACATGCCTGGGTTGCGGGCCAGGTCCCCGGTGAGGGCCATGTGAGAGGCAACCATACACTGTTCTTTCTCCCTCCCTTCTCCTCTCTCTGAAAATAAATAAATAAAATCTTTAAAAAAAAATTTATGGGGAAATAACACGACACCCAGGATTTAAATCACTCCAGAAGAAGGGAACAGAAAGGGGTACTACACTGGACCAAATGTTGATGATGGCTGAAGCCGAGCGATGGGTACAGGGAAGTTCATAATGTTTAGTATTCGATGGAATTTAGCACAATTTTTCCCCAAAGCAAAACAAAACCCTAAACGAACACCCGCAAGGTCCTGGCAGACCACGCTGGTGTGATAGAGGGCCCGGTGGAGACTGGGAAGCCACAACCCATCTAATACCAACTGTCACTAGTGGATCCAGATGATTTTTGTCAGGGCATGGGGGCCAAAGGTTGCCAAATTTGGGGATTTTATTTTCAACAAAAGTTGGAATTCCGGATGTTTACATGGAATGAGTTGTCCATTAATTTACATTTTTACAAATTAAGTTTAGGCCAAAGAAAACATGTTTGTTGGCTGGGCCTGGGCAACAGACGTCAACTTTGAGACCTTTGTTTGGGGAGAGGTCAGGCCACCACAGGCTCTGGAATCTGAGGGCTCACGTTCAAATCTCAACTTTCTCTTTTGAGCTGTTGACCGTGGGCAAATTACCTCTTCAAGCCTCTGTGTGCTATCACTAACATAAGGACAATTAGCCCCTTTCACAGTGGTTCTGGGGGGGACTCAGTGCAATTATGATGAGCACAAAAGGCGGCATATAGAAAGCAGCCAAGAGTCCTGGTTGGTGTGGCTCAATGGATTGAGTGCCAGCCTGCAAACCATAGGGTCGAGGGTTCAATTCCCAGCCAGGGCACATATCTGGGTTTTGGGCCAGGTTTCCCACTAGAGGGCACGTGAGAGGTAAGCACATGTTCCTGTTTCTCTCCCTCTCTTTTTCTCTCCCTTCCCCTCGCTCTAAAAATAAATAAAACCTTCGAAATGCTCTACTGGATAGCATCTTTAAAAATAAAGCAGCCAATAAATACAAGCCACTACCACATTACTATTTCACGATATTCCACTCCTAACCTCCAAGTGTGGGGATTCCCTGCACATTGTCCCAGTTCCTTTTATCTGAGCCTCACTATTTCTCTAGATAATCATCACTCCCACGGTTCATGTATCTTTTTTTTTTTTTTTAACATTTTATTTATTTATTTTCCGAGAAAGGAGAAGGGAGGGAGAAAGAGCAATGTATGGTTGCCTCTCACATGGCCCTCACTGGGGACCTGGCCTGCAACCCAGGCATGTGCCCTGACTGGGAATCGAACCAGGACCCTCTGGTTCCCAGCCCCTGCTCAATCCACTGAGCTACACCAACCGGGCTCATGTATCTTTTTACATTGGTGCCTCCCAGGCCCCTGTCTCCAGACAGGAGACTCACAGTAGTATTTGACCGCTGCACCTGGCTCACACCTGTCCCCAGGTCCCTCACACTCTCAGTATGTGATAACTTGGCTCAGCATCTTTTCCCAAAAGCCTGCTCTTCCAGGGTTCACCATGGAGGAAGGGAAAGGGAACAGCCACCCAGTCACAGGGCCAGACCCCAAGAACTGTCCCTGCCCTATCCCCCAAACCCCGTTTCTCCTGCATCGTTGCCTCATCCCCTCCTTTCCATCCCCACAGCCGGGACGCAGACTCTGGTCTCATCTTCTTCCACTTGGGCTACTATTCTAGCTCCTCTCTCCCTCGAGTGAAGCCCCAGCTTCTCATGCTTGGGTGCTAGAAGGCTCTGCGAGCTGACCATAGACTCACGGGGAGATTCTGAGGGACCTGAGTCAGTATACAGAAAATTCGAGGCACCTTACTCATCTACAGGAACCCCCAAAACGTTGTGGGAGACCCTGAGGGGTCACAGGAGTCCGAGGGAATTTCTGAACACCGAGGTTCACGGGAGCACCATCAGGATTTTAAGAGGCCCTGAGGATTATGGGGGCCCCATGGGACATTCTGAGAGGTAGTGAGGGATTGCGGGGCGGCGTGGGGGGGGCGCGCCTCACGAGGGTACTCTTAGGGGTTGTATAAGTTCTGATGTATTCTGGGGTTCTGGGAGTTGTCGAGATCAAAGAAGCCCCGCAAGTAGAGGGGACCCTAAGAAATCATGGGGACTCCACGGAGGTCCCGGGAGATTAAGGGAGCTCCACAAGAATTCTGGGGAGTGCCCTGGAAGACCGCGGGAGGCACAGGATGTTCTGAGGAATCATGGGAAGTCTACGGGGGTTCAGAGGTTCGTTGGAAGATCACGGGAGCCCCACAGGAATTCTGAGTCTCGGGGAGCCACGGGAGGTTCTGAAAGGGCGCTGAAGAATCACTGGAACCCTGCGGTGGGGGGTGTATGAGGAACCGGGGAAACGCCGCCGTGAGCTCGGGCCGTGCAGCAGGAGAACTACCGAAGACCAGGAGCACAGACTAAAAGGTGAACAGGCGGCAATCGCAAATACTCAAGTGAATGGGTTCCAAAGGACGGCGGAAGTCACGGGAGCCGAGGGGGGCGGAGTCGCTGAGCTGCCGCAGTGGGTCACGGGAGTCCGCGCGCCGAACGGGGCGGGAGTTCAGGGGAGGGGGATGGGCAGCGCCGGCCAGGTAGGCCCTCACCAGTACGCATGCGTGGCTCTCCGGCACCGGACCGTACTCCAGCGTGGTGAAGATCTCTCGCGCGCGGGACTCTGCGCTCGTGGCAGCCATCACCCTTCCAGACCACTTTCCACCGTCTGCCGGGCGCTCTGCCCAAGGAAACCTTGAGGTCCAAAAGGTGGAACCACCCCCTACAGTGCAAAGGGCGGGTTGCAGGAGATACGGCGTAATCCAACCTTAGGACCCGGTGACCCCGCCCACGTCACCCACGGGCCAACGTTGGGGAAACTTAGTTTGGAGCATGCGCAGTCCTCAAAGCGGGCTGGGGGGTGGCTGGGAACGTGGGAGGTAGTGGGGGCGTCCCTTGCAAATAGTTAGAATTCCAGATTTAGAAGGGTGGCCGTATTGGGGTGTCTCCCTACTATCCCGTTCACAAAAGTGCAGCTTTTGGTGCGAAATTTATTTACTAGAGAATCGAATCTAGCTCTAGGACGAAGCGATAGTTCAGAGATCAGAAGGGAGTCTTTTAGGATGGACGCTGCAATTTAGGTTTTACACAATGTCCCAGCCTCGACTGTCCCGTAACGCGGCAAGATACTTTTGGAAGGAAAGGAAGAGTGACTTTAATTGAGAGCGGCAGTGTGGCACTTGAGAGATCAAGCTCAGAACTTAGTTATGATTGGTTGAGGTGAAAGGCGTGGCCTCATGCTTAGACTATGATTGGTTCGTAGCAGAATACGGTTGCTGGTTAACGAATGAGCATTGGGGTAGTCGGAAACGTGCCTGCTCGAATTTCTGGTTACAGAGACTTGGAAGGGTGGCTGTTATTTACACGTTTGGCACGTAGAACCTAGAGAGCATCTACAGATACTGATTCCCAACAGATTTGACGGCGGTATCCGAACTGAGTAGAGTTGTATAGTTGTCTCTGGCCAGATTCTTAGATGTTTGTATAGAATAGTGGGTATCGGAGTCTGCTGAGGGCCTGGGAAGCAGGCCCCAGAATACAGATCCCAGCAAAATTCCCTCACGTAGGGGTTGCTAGGGTCACCTAGGTCTCTTCCTTAGGGCCATGGTGGACTCGAAACTGCTGGTGCCGGAGCTAAACGAGGCAGAGGCAATGGGCGCCGAGACCGCGCGTTTTGAGGAGCTGCTGCTGCAGGTGGGGACTGAGCAGGGCTATGGTGTCCCTGGGTATTTGGGGGATTTTTTTTTTTTTTTTTTTTTGTCAGAGATGGGATTACAGTTCCGAGAATGCACTAGGGAGGCAACAGGGCCTCTGGGAATTGTAGCTGGTTAACTCCAGCTTTACTAGGCTCTGGAATAAATGGGAGTGGGATTGGGGTTGTCCTTTGGTTTAATCCAAAGGAGGAAGGGGACAGAATGTGTCTTATTCCCTGCATGGCTCGTATCCATAAACATTGGAGGAACAAATGAGGGGTCTGCGAGCACAGACGCCAAGCCTGGAAGTCGTTTTCCTTCACACAGGCCTCCAAGGAGCTCCAGCAAGCCCAGACAAGCAGACCAGAATCAACACAGATCCAACCGCAACCTGGTGAGAAAGGCAGACACAAAGGGAGTGAGAGAGATATTCCCAGGGAGAGGTGGAGAGACTGGGCAGGGGACACAGAGAGGAGAGAGGAAAGAGACACAATGATGGAGTTTAGAGGCCTTGGTAGGGAAGTGAACGGAGACACCAGGTAGGAAGAGAGAGGTCCCGGGGTGGTGAGGGGGCCCGAACCAGAATGTGGAGGACCGAGACTCAGAGAGGGGGGCAGATGAAAAGATGGGGCACACCGAGGAGAGGCTGGGTGGATATCAAGACCAGCCATTCCCACCAGGTTTCTGCATAAAGACCAAGTCCTCCCAAGGGAAGGTCTTCATCAACATCTGTCACTCTCCTTCCATCCCTCCTCCGGCCGACGTGACGGAAGATGAGCTACTTCAGATGCTGGAGGAGGACCAAGCCGGGTTTCGCATCCCCATGAGTCTGGGGGAGCCTCACGCTGAACTGGATGCAAGTCAGTGCCCTCCGAGGACGTAGGACCCCAGCCCCCGGCACCTTCCTTCCCTAGGATCCCAGAATCCAGGGCCCAGAATCCTGCAGGACCCCCTAGAAATCTGGACCACCGATCAGATCCTTTCCCTGTGGCACAGCACTAGCCTGCTGGGCCTCCAGCACTGGCTGCCTGGGGCAGTTCCGGTTCCGCCCCCCTGGCCAGGCTGGCACTTCTCTTTGCCCTGCTCCAGGGCAAGAAGGGCTGGGCAGGTGCTTTATTAGCCCATCTGGTCCCAGGCCGGCTCTCATCCTCATCTCTGTTTTCTCCTGCGCCCTTTCCCGTGTCTGTCTCTGTTGCATTTCTGTCTCTACATCCTTGTGTTTTCAGTTCGCACATGTCCCCTGAAGCATCCTGGGATCAAGCTTTGGGTGGTGGGTAGGGACTTATCAAACCCAGAAGCTGCTATTTCAAGACTGTCTGAGTCTTTTTGCCCTGGCGGGGTCTCTTTGCCCACAACGAGCAGTCAGGAAAGGCTTCCTGGAGGAGGAGATGTCAGATATAAGACTAGAAGGAATCATAGGAGTTCAACAGGCCAAGATGGGGAACAGGGTTCTGGGCAGAAGGGACAGAGGGGTCCAGAGGCCAGAAAGAATAATTCAACTGGACTGGTCAGTAATTGAGAGAGATGGAAGGAATTCCCAGGAGGGGGCTGTCACACAAGTAAGCTGCTTTCTGTCCAGGTGGGAGGGGCAGACCACACAGGGCCTCCAGGGCCAGGAGGGAGTGCTCCGACCTTGGCCTTGGGGTGCTGGCGAGCCTTGGGAGGGCTGTGAGCAGGGGAGAGGCAGGGCCAGCGCTGGGGCATGTTGGGGAAGGACCAGAGCGGGGAAGACTGGAGGGGTCTGTGAGCCCAGACTGGCAAGTGTGTGTCGAGTCCTCACTTCCTAATCATCTCTGGGTCTCTGACTCTTGTGGCTGCTATCCTTTATTGCACAGGTGGCAAGCACCAGGCCCGCCACCTTGTTTTATCCACCCGGCACCTTGTTTCTACCGGCGGCAGCGCGGAGCTCTCACTTCACCGTTAAGGAGCAGTTACATGTATACAGTCCTAAAATGACATTCGGCCATTTGAAGGCGACTGCGAAGCTGATGCTGCCCCGCCCCCACCCCCACTCCGTGAAAATGAGTTTGACACCCCTGCTTTATTGTTTCCTTGCCTGTGTTTGGGCGGTGGGGTTGCCCCGAGGGCCATGGGGCCTCACCCCCTTTCTCTCCCTGCAGAGGGCCGGGGCTGCACCGCCTACGACATAGCTGTCAACAGCGCCTTCTACCGGAGGATGCAGGTAGGGCGCGTGGCTGCGGGTGAGGCCAAGGCTGGGGCCTCTCCCTTTATCCCTGGAGCGGTCCCGCAGCCCTGTTCGCCCCCCTCTCTCCTAGAACAGCGAATTCCTGCGAGAGCTCTTGATCACCATCGCCAGGGAGGGCCTAGAGGACAAATACAGCCTGCAGCTGGATCCGGGTGAGGGGTGGGCCGAGCCCGAGGCAGAGTGGGGGCCGCCCTGGGTAGACGTGGGGCTAGTGTGAGCTATTCCCTTAGCCTCTGGGCTGCAGATGACAGGGAGAGGGCGAGGGTAGTGGGGCCTGGTCCACGCCCGGGGTTCCCGCTGAGGGGCGGAGTCTGACAGCGTGGGAGCTGCAGAGTCCCGATCATCTCCCGGGGTCGGGTCGGATTTTATTGGGAAATACCCTGGGAAGTGCCTGGGGTTACGGTGGGCGGGCTTCCTGAAGCCAAGCAGGGGGCTGTGGTCAGACCCCTTGCCACCTCCGCCCCTCCGGGGAAGCTCTTGCTGTGCAAGGTCCCCCCGCCCCTCTACTCAGCAAAGGGAACCCTGACCCAGGTGACCTTTCACCACGCCCTCCCTCCCCGCAGAGTGGCGCTTGTTGAAGAACCGGCCTTTCCTGGGCTCCATCTCGCAGCAAAACATCCGCTCCCAGCAACGGCCTCGGATCCAGGAGCTGGGGAACCTGTGCACCGCGGACTCCTTGAGACCTAAGGAAGGGTGGGCTTTGCCTGCTCTTTGCAATCCCTTTCTCCCCACATGGAGCATGTCCTGCGGCTCTGGGGACCCCCAGAGGGGAGAAGCTGAACTCCCAATGGGAAGCAGGGCTGGGACATGGGAAGGGGACCACAGGCCAGGCAGAGAGAGAACAGCCCAGCAAAGACCTGGAGGCTCGCTTCATTTCTGGCTCTCCTTCCCCCCTAGCCCTGAGAAGCCTCACCTGAATCTTTGGCTGGAAGCCCCTGACCTCCTCTTGGCGGAAATCGACCTCCCCAAACTGGTGGGTGCGCCCTTGACCACAGCTGGAGAGGGAGCTTACGGTGTTCCAGGGAAGGGGTGCCGGCTTGCTGCCAGGCCTGCCTGAGCCTGGTTAGTGCCGCTCTCTGAGTGTGGCTGCCTCCTGGGCCCCGGGGCCCACGGGCCCACTTCCGGTGCTGTCCGGAAGATGCCCAGGGCTGTAAGTGACCGCAGGTGGAGAACTGTGATTAGCATACCCCCGCCTTTTCTCTGGAATGTTGGACCCTTTAACTGTGGTATCCCAGCTGTTGCGTCTTCTCTCCCTGGTGCATGTTCACATCATCCTGTCTGCTGTGGCCGAGACAGGAAGGGTAGGCTGATTCCACTGTATCCCCAGGATGGAGCTCTAGGGCTGTCGCTGGAGATCGGGGAGAACCGCCTGGTGATGGGGGACCCCCAGCAGCTGTACCATCTGGATGCCTACATCCCCCTGCGGATCAGCTCTGATGAGAGCAAGGCAGCTTTCCATCGCAAGAGAAGGGTACCTGGGTGGGGTGGATGATGGTGCAGAGAAGTGGCCATACTGGGGGCCTGATGGTCTGGTGGGGGAGGGGCTGGGGGCTGGGCTCCTGGATCCTGAACCCTCTCCCTTTTCTCTCCTCAGCAACTGATGGTGGCGATGCCCCTTCTCTCTGTGCCTTCTTGACCCGCTGTCTCCCTGTGCTTCCAAGAGGGGAGAAGAAGGTGGTAGCTTCTCTAAAATTGAAATAAAAGATTTTTGGCCCTGGCTGCTGTGGCTCAGTGGATTGAGTGCTGGCCTGCGAAATGAAAGGTCATGGGTTCGATTCCCGGTCAGGGCACATGCCTGGGTTGCAGGTCAGGTCCCCTGTTGGGGGTGTGCAAGAGACAATCACACATTGATGTTTCTCTCCCTCTTTTTCTCCCTCCCTTCCCCTCTCTCTAAAAATAAATAAACTCTTAAAAAAAAAAGATGTTTGCCTTGGTTCTGTGTCTCGCTAGGAATACATGGGCAGTGGGAGGCAGGAGGGACATTGGACTGTGTAGTCTTGGTGTCCCAAAGGGGTCACAGCCACCACTCAGACCTCGTGCCCTCAGACCTTGTCCTCCCTCCTGACTCCTGGCCTCCAGTCTCCCACACGGTCCCAGCGCTGACTCTGCCCCTCTCCTGTTCGCAGTCCCCGTTCGCAGTCCCTCCTTGGCTCCCATCACCCCAAGGAGAAGGACCAAGCCCCTCAACCTGGCACTCCAGGCTCCGTGTGGCCTGACCTCCTCGCCTCGGTTTGGTCCCACCCCCCCACTGTCTACTCATACTGAACAGTGCCCCGACCGCCCCGTCTGCACCTTCTTAGTTTCTGCTGCTCCCTCTCCTTGGCACCTCCATGCCATTACATCCCAGAACTTTCTAATTGTCTCACCCTCACAGAGGACGTTTCTAGAACCCTCTGGGGACCCAACTCACACCATCATCTCCAGCCTGTCCTACCCCTCGTCTTGACAAGCTGCCCATTGCTGGAATTGTGCTTCATGTCATGGTCACTGCTTCCCACTTCCCGATCCTGGGAGTACGGCTCCCCCTGAGGTGGCAGCTACTCTCCCTGCCACCATCCTTACCCGCCTCATCCAGTCGCCCCTTTTTGAGCTTTCCTCAGTTGGTTGCCTCTCTTACGCACCCCCAACAGTGGCCCGAACCCGCAACCCATGCATATGCCCTGACTGGAAATCGAACTGGCAACCTTTCGCTCTGTGGGAAGACACCCCACCAAGAGAGCCACATGGCTCAGGACTCCTTGGAAAGCTTTTCAACCTTCAACTGTTCTCTGATTCACCCTGGCTGCGTTAGAATCCTCTTCCGGGAGTCCCCAATATCCAGTGCTACTCTTAAAGTTATGTCCCCTATGGTGTGACAATGCCTGACACCTAGTCGGAACTCAAATATTTGTTGAATTAATGATTACCAACATCCTCTGCGTTTTCCATTGTCCTAGGTGCATAAGTAAATGGAGGAGACTCAGTGGTAAATTGGAAGAGCAGCAAGGAGGCCAGGGTGACTGGAACGAAGTTGAGTTCGGTGGGTAGAGGGGGACTAGACTAGTTACTAGACGACGAGATGGGGAAAAGGTGGGGATGACAACGGGTAGACAGGGTCTGTGGACATCTGAAGGAGCGAACGTGGGCGCCGTGTCCACCAGAGGGCGCAACGCAGCCTCCGTACACTGTCTCTGAACTACAACTCCCAGCTGCCCTCGGAGCACGCGGCCTTCCGAAGAGAACAGTGAGGTCCAGCGGCCGCTGGGACTTGTAGTTCTTATGGGGACCCTTCTTGAGACTGATGAACTCATTCTTAGGTCCCGAAAAGTGTGGGGCTGGGTCCTTTCTTCCTTCCTCGGTCTCCATGGTGATGGTTCCGGAAAAGGCACGAGATTTGGCAGCGGCCGGGCCCTCTTCCCACTCCCTCCTCTTCACCATCTGCTCCACCTTCACACCTGGCCCGGAGCCGCGGCCGCCGCCTCCACATCCAGGCAGAGGATTCCGCGGCCACAGGGTGGCGCGTGTGGACGACTCTGCGGGATGCTCCGGGCTCAGACTCTGGAGTCCGAGCCCCCGCTGCCTCGTCCGTCAGACGCAGGAGTCCAGCCTCTAACACCCGCTCCCCCGCTCTCGGGGGTTTCTCAAACTCAGGCAAAATTGTGAGACCCAGAGACCCATCGAGAGGCTGCGGCGGGGGCAGCGGCTGCTGGACCACTTGGCCCGTGGCGCCCGTCGGCCTCGCCGGCTGCTGCCCCCGCCCCCTGGCGGGCCTGTGCCATATCATGAAATTTTAATCCCAAATGCATTTGCGGCCCGACGCAGAGAGGCGGTGGTACAAAGAGCACCCTCCTGGGGCCTGGATCTGGATGGAGGTGGACTCAGCGTCTAGGAGAGGAGCTGGTCAGGAGGAAGGAGCCGGGCAGACAGAGGAAAAGTCCGGGTTCAACCCTAGAGGGGCGGGGCTGGGATTCGGGGGCGGAGCAAAAATTGAGGGGCGGGGACAGGGCCCCGCGGGAACGGACAGATCTCAGTGGGTGGGAATAGAACTCGGGGTAGGACCCACTGAGGGGGCGGAGACGGAACTGGGAGAGTGGACAGATCCCAGGGAGGCGACGAAGCTGTTTGGGTCGAAACTGGCGACGGAGGGGAGCAGTGTAACTGTTGGGGATGAAACTCCGTGGAGAAAGGAATTGGGGATCAAGGCACTGGGAAGGGGATGGGCCCAAAGGGAACAGAAGGGGGATAGAATTTAAAAGGGGAAAGATGGAAACAAGTGGCCGGACGTCGCCGGGGAAGAACCTGGATGGGGGAAGAGCCAGAGGGGACAGTGAATGAACGGAAATGGGGGAAGAATTCCTGAATAAGAAAAGAACCTTCTGAATGAGAAAGTTGGAACTGGGGCTGATGACGCGGGATGGGCAAGGAATTCGGGGGCGGGACCTGGAGCTGGAGGGCGCAGAAATTAGGAGGGACAAGACGGAGAGGATGAAACGCAGAAGGAGACTCAGAGCAAGATGGAAATGCGGGAATGACAGGAAAGGAACTGAAGTGGAGGGGACAAATCTCGGATGGGGAAGAGAAAAATCTGGGGGGAATAGAATGAAGGAGACTAACTCCGGGGAACAGACAGAACTGAGGCGATGTTGAGTAACTGCAGAACTCAGAGGTGGGGTCTAGAAAGGAAAGGATGGGGGACGGATCGTGATGCGAGGAAGTGCCCAAGCAGAGCCAGACTATACCGCCAGGGGCGGGGTCTAGCGGGAGGGCGGGGCTTATCTCCGCCCCGCCCCCGACGCTGAGTTCAGTGACAGCCCCCAGGCAGCCCGCACTCGCAGCCTCCTTCCCCCCGAGCGGAGCTGCGGGGCCGGCCGGGCCGGGGCGGACCCCGGGAACCCGGACGCGGCCGCCCGGGCCCGCGGGCGGGGGGACCCCTGAGGGGTTACCGGCCGCAAGGGCAGCACCATGGAGTTCCGCCAGGAGGAGTTTCGGAAGCTAGCGGGTCGCGCCCTCGGGAGGCTGCACCGGTGAGCGTGGTGGGGGTCCCGGGCGGGGCACCGGGCGCGGGTCCGAGGAGGACGCTCATTCCCACCTGGGCACAGGCCGATAGACGCTCCGGCGATGGTACCAGTGGATGTGGCGGGGGCGGGGGCCCACCCATCTGCCCAGTTTCCCCCTCCGCCTCCGACGGCGCTGCTCTCCCTGGTTCGAGCTTGCTCATCGTCTCGCTTCTTTTTCTTCTCCCCTCCCCACTCCAGGTTCTTCCCTTTTCTCTGGGCCTGCATGTTGCCTCTCTCCGGGTGCTGAAGCCTGTCCCGCTTCTGGGACTCTGTTCACCTGGCTTCTCCCTGCGTCCTTTCTCCGCACCTCTGCACCCCTTTCTCTAGGTCTCCACTCCCCTTGATCTCGGAGTCTCGGTCCTCTCTCTGGCCATTGCTCTCTCACTAGATCTCTGTCAACGCCTCTCTCGAGGTCTCTGTCCCCCTCTCTGGGGTCTCCAACTCTTCCCTTTTGGGTCTCCGTCCTCTCTGGTTGGGTGTTCATCCCTCCACCCTGGGTCTCTCCATCACTGTCTTTCTCGGTTTCCATTACTCAGAGCGTTTAATCTGAAGCTAAAGCGGATTGGGGCCCACGGGTTCTTGTCCTTGGGGAGAGTTAAGCTGGGAGGGAGAAACCAGGGGGTCCTGGGTCTCTGGGGGAGGAGGGAGTTGCAGGCCGAAAATGAGGCCTCCCAAAGGATGTAAGCTAGAGCTAAGAGGGACTTGCAGGGAGATGACCCCAGTGACCTGGGTGTCCTCAGGGCAGTCCAGGATGATACCTCCCTCCAGTCTTTCACCCCCAACCCCAGCCTTGGCTGCAAGTCAGAGAAATTACTCATCTTCGAAGAGGCCTAAAAATATCTGGCCACAGCGCAGGGAGGGGCATAACCTGATCGGTCCCTGCGGCCATTCCCTCAGACCCTGTCCCCATGGCCCACAGCCCCGACCCCAACTTCGTCCATCTCGCTAGGCCATGTAAGTCCTTCTCTAAGTCCAACACTAGTCCTGCTTGCTGCACATCACCTCTGAACCCCAACGTTACCCCACCCTCTAGTAACAGGAGAGATGGAAATCAGGCTGGACAGAAGGGAGGGGGCAGGAGGATGGCACAGCAATGGGGAGGTGGTGGGGAAGCTGAGATAACCTCACCCCTGCTTCTCCCAATCTCCCAGCCCCTCCCCACCCTTTTTCTCGCCTCCTTTCACGAGTTTCTCAAAATACACCAGTGAGAAGTCAGGAGACAGAGAGAGACGTGATAATGCAGGAGGCTGGGGCGGGGGGCAGTGCGGGAGGGGTGTGCTCCTTAGGCCCCCTCCCTCAGTCTCTGATTCTCAGCTTCTCCTCTGTGTCTGGGTTTCTCTTGGTCTCTCTGTGCCCTACTGTCACCTCTCCGAGCTGTCTCCCAGGCCCCCAGAGACCACAGAGCTCAGAGCCACCCCCCCCCCAGGACAGTCACCAAGGAGGCTGAGCGGAGAAGAGCCTTGCACCTGGATCCGGGGGTTCACAGTCATGGTCAGAGACACGCAGAGATGCTCTGAGTTGGACACAACACCCTGATCCCACTGAACCCTCTAGACCGCACTGGGGAAACTGAGGCTCGCTTTGAGAAGAGGGAGAAATGGGTGGGTGAGCCAAAGTGCCGTCATTCAAGCCCCGGTCAGCCTGTCCCCAACCTGGGGCGAAGGCTGCAGATTTTCCCGAGATGAGCGATGCTAGAGTGGGTGGAGGGCTCCCTCAGACCAGGAAACAGACCGTAAATGAGGCGACTTGAGACAAGGACATGGGGGGAAGGGAGATGGAGGAGCCAAAGTGCCTCGTCTGGCAGGGCCAGGCCTTGGGCAGGCTGAGGCTGGCCTCAGGAGGTGACCAGGCCCCGTCACTCTTCTTGGTGGCTGCCCTTGGCCATGCTACTTTCATTATCTGAGCCTGTTCCCTGTGCAATGGGAAGAGCAGAGAGAAGCAAAGGGACATAAGGGGACAGGGAACTGGAGGAGTGGACAGGGCACACGGAAGCAGCAGGGACAGAGACCCAGGGACCGAGACACCTTTGTTTTGGCTAACTGCGGGCTGCAATCACATCTCGAGTTTCAGGGTCAAATAGCATCCAACACCCACCTGGGTCAAAGTCTAATCTCATTGGCTGACATGTTCTGGTGGGAGGGGGTCGTCCCCACCGCCCCGTGCTAGTCGTTCTGGGGGCTCCTGTCCCCCTGTCTCCGGCTCTCTGTTCCTCTCTCAGGGTCTCATCCCTCATCCCTCTGGGTTCAGTTCGATCCCTCACTCTCCCCCCGCCCCCATCCTGTTTCTTAAGGTTTCTCCCTCCTTCTTAAGTTCTAGGATGGGGAGGGTGACTGTGCTCTCGCATCTCTTCACCGCCTCCCCCCAGACCGTCTGGCTGTTCTTTCCTCCCCCGTCCCAGTCTCCCTCGCCTCCATCTGTTCTAGCCCCTTCCTGGGATCCAGCCCGATCCTCTGGCTGCTCCCCCGCCGCAGAAAGGAGCCGCACCTCGCGAATCACGACCCCAGCCTGCCTCCTGGGGCTCGTAGTCTCTTCATCTTTCAGTGCTCCGACGCTCTGTATCTAAGTCCTCTCTCCTGGGTTTCTGTGCCCTGTCTTTGGATCTCTGTCCCCTCCTTCTCTGGGCCACTGTCCTGGTCCCCCTTCTCCTGGGGCCTCTGCCTCCTATCTTATTCTCTCCCTGTCTCTCTGGGTCTCTGTCCCCTTCTCACTGGATCTCTCTCTTCCTCCCGTATCTCTGCCCCTCTTTCTTAGCCTCTGCCCCCTCCCCACCCCTATCCTCTTTTGGGGTCTTTCCACACCTTTGCACCCTCTCCCTGCAGCCAGCCGCTCTCTGGGTTTCTGTTGGCCCTCTAAGTATCCTATCCGTCATCACAGACTCAATCCCTGATCCAGAACAGGCGGGGGCGAGAGCCTCACTGGGGACTGAGCCAATCCCCCTACCAGGGCCATCTGTCCCTTGCCAGGACACCGCCCGCCAGTCCTCCTCCCTGTCCCCTAGGCTGACAGCCTGAACTCAAGGCTCCCCAGGGATGCCCCGCTGGGCTGCTGGATTCCAGGGCCCTGGAAGTCGCCCCGCCCCCGAGCCCCCAGCTTCTGGTGGCTGAATGGAATCAGCTGGATGTCAGCCTCGCACCTGGGGCCTGGAAGCCGGGAAGGACATGTCATAGGGGGCAAAGGAGGAGGGGCGTCGGTATATATAGCAGACGTGGCTGAGGAGCATCTGTTCTTTTGACACCTTTGCTGAAGCATCTCCTTAGCGCCTTTTGCTGGCTCAAATAGACTTCTATCTCAGGGAGGGGGCTAGAGAGAGTCTCTGGGCCTTGGGGTGGGGGCTGCGAGCACAGGCGTTGGGATTGCCAAGGGCAGTGTGGGACCGAAAACCCCTGAGTTGAGAGATGACAGAGTTGGGAGAGAAGGGAGATGAGAACCTCAAAACCTGAGCCTGGGGCGGGGCACGAGGAGGCTGGGGGCGTGGAATTCCTGGTCCGCGGGAGACGGAGCCGGGGTCCAGATTCCCAGGTCCTGAGGAGAGAAAGGGCTGGACTCCTGGGGAAGGAAGGAGGGAATATGGGCTTAGGTAGAATCCCGGGTCTTTTTCAAGCAGGAGCTTTTGCCCTGGACTCCCGTATCACAGGGAGGAGGGGGCTGGGCCCTGGACGTCCGAGTCTTTGACTCTTGCTGCCCCGCAGCCTTCTGGAGAAGCGGCAGGAAGGTGCAGAGACTCTGGAGCTGAGTGCTGACGGGCGCCCCGTCACGACGCAGACGCGGGACCCGCCGGTGGTGGACTGCACCTGCTTCGGCCTCCCTCGCCGCTACATTATCGCCATCATGAGCGGTCTGGGATTCTGCATCAGCTTTGGCATCCGCTGCAACCTGGGCGTGGCCATCGTCTCCATGGTCAACAACAGCACGACCCACCGCGGGGGCCACCTGGTGGTGCAGGTAGCTCAGGGTCCGAGCCGCGGTACCGCCACACCCTGATGACGTCACGTTCGACCGGGCGCAACCCAGGCCACGCCCCTTTCAAATCAGAGTCTGAGTGGCGCCGCCCACCTGTGCTGCCCCCTCAACTCCGTCAGCGCCTCCGAGATCTTTCCTGCCTAAGCCCCGCCCCTATTGATTTCAAGTCCCAAACTTTAAAATGTAGACTCTGCAACAGAATTAGGTTCCCTATTGTATTGCCCCTTCTCTGTTTTGGACCTCCTAGCAACTTTTGTTCCACCCGTGTCCTACACCTGTCCCATCTACCTTTTTTTTATTTTTAAGATTTTATTTATTTAGAGAGGGAGAGAAACTTCAATGTGTGGTTGCCTCTCTCGCGCCCCCTACTGTGGACCTGGCCCGCAACCCAGGCATGTGCCCTGACTGGGAATCGAACCAGCGACCCTTTGGTTCCCAGCCCATGCTCAATCCACTGAGTCACACCAGCCAGGGCCACATATACTTTATCACAGACTATCACAGACTTCCCACTGAATTTTAATCCTGATTTTTCTGAAGCTCTGTCGCTGCTAAATCCTACTTCCTCTGCTCTGTCCATTACCTAAATCCCGCCTCATATCAGACTTTCTCCCTATTTTATAAAAAGACTTTATTTTTAGAGAGAAGAAAGAAGGGAGAGAGAAAGAGAGGGAGAGAAACATCGATGTGCAAGAGAAACATTGGTTGCCTCTCACATGCCCCCAACCAGGGACGCAGCCCCCAACCCAGGCGTGTGCCCCCACCGGGAATCAAACCTGACAACTTTCCTACGCAGGCTGGTGCTCCCCCCACGGAGCCACACCAGCCAGGGCTCTCCCTAATTGAAAAAAATATATATATTTGTTTATTGATTTCCTTACAGAGAGGGAGAAACATCGAGCTGTTGTTTCACTTATTCATGCATTGATTGGTTGATTTTTGTATGTGCCCTGACCAGGGATGGAACCCACAACCTTGGCGTATCTGGAAGATATTCTAACCAACTGAGCTACCTGGTCAGGGCCTCTCCTTGTTTTGATTTCAGTGTGTTCTCTCTCTCTCTCTCTCTCTCTCTCTCTCTCTCTCTCTCTCTCTCTCTCTCTCTCAAAGCAAAGTTCTGATTATGACCGTGGCCTACCCTGCCTCAAGCTCCGTTCCAATCAGCTCCACTTCTTAACTACTTCTTGTCTGACTATAACACTCATCCAAGTTACTCTGCAAAAAGTTCTTAAGTTTGTTAGAAGCAGAGACAGAATTTCCAGCCCGTATAGGGGCCCCTAGACATTCAGAGAAGGGGCACTGAGGCAGGGAAAAGGGCAGAGTGTGGCGTCTAGGCAGCAACAGGCCTTGTTGCTAAGATGGCCCTGGCCCTTAGCAACATGGAGAAAGCTAGTTTGGGAAGGACCGAGGCGGGCTTGAGCTCTGATTGGCAGGTGGTTGGGCGAGGATCTTTATTGTTGATTGGCCAAAGGGCTAAGTCTGTGGGTGCTGATTGGTGGAGGGGCAGAGCCTGAGGCAGAGAGCTGGTTTGATGTGCTTTTTGGTCCACAGAAAGCTCAGTTCAACTGGGATCCAGAGACTGTTGGCCTCATACACGGCTCCTTTTTCTGGGGCTACATTGTCACCCAAATTCCCGGGGGATTTATCTGCCAAAAATTCGCAGCCAACAGGTATGGGGGCGGGGACGACAGTTGCGTGGGTGGAGCTAGTGAGGCGTGGCATTTGGGGGGCTGACTCTGGGGAAAATGGGAGGGTCCTGGGGGCGGGGTCTTGGAGAAAGGCGGGGCTTATGACTGTGGAAGGTGGGAATGGCAGAGAAGGTGGGGCCTGGGGCTCTGGGAAACCGGGTTCTGCTGTGGAGCAGAGTCGTAGGCGTGGTGGGACAGCGGAACCCTTTGTCGGACCACGAACTCTTCCTACCAGGGTTTTCGGCTTCGCCATTGTTGCTACATCCACTCTAAACATGTTGATCCCCTCGGCGGCCCGAGTCCACTACGGCTGTGTCATCTTCGTGAGGATCCTGCAGGGGTTGGTAGAGGTAAAACCCCGCCCCCATGTGACCCCGCGCCCGTCTGGCCCCACCTTTTCCCGTTGACTTTGGCTTTCTTCTCCCTAGGGGGTCACGTACCCCGCCTGCCACGGGATCTGGAGCAAATGGGCCCCTCCCTTAGAGCGGAGTCGCCTGGCGACGACAGCCTTTTGCGGTGAGAGGAAGGGGTTGGGATCCAGATTTGTGGGTCTGAGAGTGGGGGCGGGGGTTGGGCATCTGGCCCGAGGTATCTGTGGGAGCAGGGGCTGAGGCTTCTGTGTTCCGGAAAGTCGAGGCTGGGGGTCCGCACTCCTGGATCTTGAGGGTAGATAGGCCTGTTCTTTCCCCTGCATTACTCCCTTAGGTTCCTATGCTGGGGCGGTGGTCGCGATGCCCCTCGCCGGGGTCCTGGTGCAGTACTCAGGATGGAGCTCTGTGTTCTACGTCTACGGTGAGGGGCCCAGGCGCCTGGGTCCGGGTGGCGCTGGGGCGGAGCGAGGCCGGTCGTCACCTCGCTTCCGTCCCCCTCCTGCCCCCCTCAGGCAGCTTTGGGATCTTCTGGTACCTGTTCTGGCTGATCGTCTCTTATGAGTCCCCTGCGCTGCACCCCAGCATTTCGGAGGAGGAGCGCAAATACATCGAAGAAGCCATCGGCGAGAGCGCCAAACTCATGAACCCCGTCACGGTCTGGGCCCAGGATTGCGGGAGGGATCGCTGTGGGGCGAGGAGAGACATCCAGGCAGGGAGGCAGGAGACAAGGGGGCTTCGAACCCTCACAGCCTGTAGATCGTGGTGGGTTCTAGTAGACTCAGGAAGAGGTAGAAAAGCCCAATGGGAGGGGCTAGAACCTAGGAGGCGGGGTTAAAGCGGGGGGGGGCGGGGGGGCGGGGAAGGACCCATTAGCAGGTGCTGAGGGCAGGCCCAAGCCGCCAGGTGGGCGGGAACCACTGTGGGGCGTGGCTAGAACCAGCAGAGGCGGGATTAGAACGTGGGGCTCTTCCCTAGACGTTGGGGTGGGTGAAGCTACATTTAGGAATTGTCATTGAACGGAGATTCCTGAGCCCACATCTATGGGTCCCTGAGGGTCATCGTGGAGTCCGGACACGTGCAAAACTGCAGGGCCACTGCGGAGTCAGGAGCCCTGCATCCCTGAAGCATCAGAGTTAAGGCTAGGACGCCAGCAGGTCCCCCCTGGGGCGCGGTTGAGCTGGCTGGCGACCCTGGGGACTGGGAGGTTTTAGTGAAGTCGGGAAACCAGGGACTCTAGTGAGGTCCCCGCAGGGACACCGAGAGCGCCCAGCCCTGGTGTCTGTCTTAGCGGCCCCTCGTCCTGCCCCTCACAGAAGTTTAACACGCCCTGGCGGCGCTTCTTCACGTCCATGCCCGTCTACGCCATCATCGTGGCCAACTTCTGCCGCAGCTGGACGTTCTACCTGCTCCTCATCTCCCAGCCCGCCTACTTCGAAGAAGTGTTCGGCTTCGAGATCAGCAAGGTGGGGCCCGGGAGCGGAGGGCAGGGGGCGCCGCAGGGAGGACGGAGGGGTGGCGGCGGGGGCCGCGGGGCTGTGGGGTTGGAATGAGGGGCAGAGGGGAGCCAGTGGTGCAGAAACCGAGCGGAGACGCCCGGCCGCAGGCTCTGAGCCCCTCCCCTGTACGTTTACCTGGCTCAGGTGGGCCTGGTGTCAGCGCTGCCTCACCTGGTCATGACCATCATCGTGCCCATCGGCGGCCAGATCGCTGACTTCCTGAGAAGCCGCCGGATCATGTCCACCACCAACGTGCGCAAATTGATGAACTGCGGGGGTGAGTGGGGCGGGGCCTAAGCCCGGTCCGGGACGGCCTGTGCGGGGCGGGGCTTGGTGGGGCCTCCGGGGGCGTGGCCTCGGGTGGGTGTGTCCGAAAAGGCGGAGTCAGGGTGAGGCTGGCTCGGATGGAACGGACTCTCGGGTGGCAGTGTGAGGCGCTGGGGCGGGGGGCATCTTGTGTGACTGTGCTCGTGGAGCAGAGGCGAGATCTAATTGGGTCTGGAAGAGCGGGGCCTACACGGGACAGGGCGGAGTGGACGCTCAGTGCGTGGTGAACAGGGGCTATGAGTGGGGGACCTGGAGAGACCGGTCCGGGCAGTGTTCTCACCCCTAAGGAGTGTGGACAGACATGGAAGGTGTGAAGGTGCACGGCTGGGACTGGAACCCTGTGTCTTCAGGGAGTGGCCTAGTCAGGGGGTGGGGCCAAGGAAGGCCCTGCTGGGGCGCTGGAGCCTGTGTGGGTGGGTGGTCCAGGGCCAGGCTTAGGGCTGGCGCTGGTGGAATGAGGGGCAAAACCAGGGACAGGAGAGGATAGAGGCGCACGGGGGGAGATTAGGTCTGGAGAGGCGGTGGGGGGCGGCTGGCGCTCAGATGCGGGCCCTCTGCAGGCTTCGGCATGGAAGCCACGCTGCTGCTGGTGGTCGGCTACTCGCACTCCAAGGGCGTGGCCATCTCCTTCCTGGTCCTCGCCGTGGGCTTCAGCGGCTTCGCCATCTCTGGTGAGAACCGCGAATCCGCAGCTTGCGGGAATCTGGACAGCGTTGTGGGGAACTTCTTTCCTGGCTCAGGAAGGGGACCTCCCAGCCACGCCAAAGGTGGACTAGAAAGAGCCCCAGGGAGGGGGGAGGTACGAGCGGGGGAAGGGACGGGGAAGGAGTCGCTGGAGGAAGATTCAGGTGTGATGGTCACCTGGCCCACCTTGCCAGGGTTCAATGTCAACCACCTGGACATCGCCCCGCGCTACGCCAGCATCCTCATGGGCATCTCCAACGGCGTGGGCACGTTGTCGGGCATGGTGTGCCCCATCATCGTGGGCGCCATGACCAAGCACAAGGTCGGTGCACGCGCCCTGACCCACTCGCTCTCCACCCCTGTGCGTGGTCCCTCCCTGGGCTCCACCCCTGCCCTCTCTAGGTGCCTTTCAGCTTCTCTCTGAATCTGTCTCTCTTTCTCTGGGCCTCCGCTCCCCGCCTCTTCGCCATCTCTCTCTCTGGCCTCCGACCTCACCTCCCCTTTGTCCCCACACAGACTCGGGAGGAGTGGCAGTACGTATTCCTGATCGCCTCTCTGGTGCACTACGGGGGTGTTATCTTCTATGGGGTCTTCGCATCTGGGGAGAAGCAGCCGTGGGCAGAGCCAGAGGAGATGAGCGAAGAGAAGTGTGGCTTTGTGGGCCATGACCAGCTGGCTGGCAGTGACGAAAGCGAAATGGAGGATGAAGCTGAGCCCCCTGGGGCACCCCCTGCTCCCCCTCCCTCCTATGGGGCCACACACAGCACAATTCAGCCCCCAAGACCCCCACCCCCGGTCCGGGACTACTGACCACGTGCCTCCCACTGAATGGCAGTTTCCAGAACCTCCACTCCACACATCTCTGGGCCGAGTGGCAGTGTCAAGGAACCCCAGTCCTCTCTGTCCTGCCTCAGGCCTAAGAAGCACTCTCCCTTGTTCCCAGTGCTGTCCAATCCTCTTCCTTTCCCAACTGCCTCTCAGGGGAAGTGAAGCTGCAGACTGGCAGTTTCAAGGAGGCCCAAATTCCCCTAAAGCTTCCCTTCTCCACTTGTTCTGCCTCAGTGGTTTCAAATGTCTCCTTCCAGGGTTTTATTTGAATGGACAGTTTAATCTCTCCCTCTCCCTCCGGTTTTGAGATACCTCCCCCCTTTCCTTTCCAGGGGCCCTGGGATTACTCAGCCCCTCCCCCTCTCCTTTCAGAAAAAAACTCAAGATCTTCCTCCAGAAGTTTCAAATCTCCCTTAACGGTACTCTGTGCTTTCCAGATTGGTTTGCCCAAATCACCCTTCCCCACCATTTTAGAGATTGATTCTCACCAGCGTTTCGGAGGGAAAATGGCAGTTTCAAGACACCTCCCCCACCTCTTCACGCCTCCCTCCACCAGCAGATTGGGCGGGAACACCGAATTCCCCAAGACCTCCCCGGCTTAGCACAATTTCTAGGGAAACAACCAAAATGGCAGTTTTCTCGGTACGCCTCACTCCGCCCCTACGCACTTTTCTGACACGGTTTTCAGGCCTAAATAGTGGCTGCTCAAGTCCATCAACGGTTGGAAGCCACCGGCATTGAACTTCCCCATGGTGGCTTAAAGAGGTCCCTCCCCCCCCAATTCCTTGCACTTTATTCTCCTGGGTGGTTCCGAGCTACCCACGTTTTCTCAGTGGCCATTTGTGTGTCCCTCAGGGGCGACATGACTCAACCTGGAACGCGGCCCCTCTCAAAGACCTCTCTTTCGGCTTAGAATTTGGGGAACGGTTGCAGGCGAAGGCATCCCAGGAAAGGGAACGGGTCTGGGGGCAAGGGGTGTTTTTTCCTGGGCAGGGCGTGTCTTTGTGTGCCTGTCTCTGTGACTGTGAACCCTGCCCTGCCCCGCTCCCAATAAAATGCTTTGGTGTACACACCTGGTCGTCGTCCTTGGCTCAGCGGCCCTGGGGGTCGCAGGGGTTTCAGCTCCCCGCCCTGCGCCCTCCTTCCTCGGACCCAGGAGCCCCAGCGCTCAGCCCCCTCCCCTGCAGACCCGGTATTCCAGGACCCCAGCCACCCTCCTGCTCCAGGACGCGGGCCAGAGGAGGCGTCTACGGGCGGGAACACGTGATTTATTCGGCCCCAGCCGGTGTTGTCCGGTCAGGGCGAAAGCATCTCTCTGCTGAACTCCCCCCGGGAGTACCGCTAGGTAGCAAAGCGTGCCGGGAGGATAGGCTCTGCGGGCCCGGCGGGACGGAGCGGGGCTCACGCGAAGTTGTTGGGGAGCGTGGCAGGGGAGAGCGGCTCCAGGCGCTGGGGGCGCCCCCCGCGGGGCGGCGGGGGCAGCTTGGGCGGCAGCGGAGGAGTGGGTGGCGGCTGCTTGGTGGCGATGTGGGAAGGAACCCAAGCATCGGGTGCATAAAGGTAGAGATTGTAGGGCTCCTTCGGAGTGTCCAAATGCATAACTATGGGAGCAAAGGGGCGAGGTCATTCCTGGGCTGACAAGGGGCCTGTCCCGCCGGCTGCACCGCCCGCCAAAGAGGAGGCGGGGGAGAGGATGCCGACACCCCTATTGGAGCCGGGTTTTCAAATCAAAGGCCAGGGGCCCCTGAGGGGGCGTGGTGTTCGCGCCAGGGGCGGGGCCTGGAGTGGAGAGGGCGGGGATCACCGCGCTCCAGGAGGGGAAGGGGCAGGGACTGTAGGGACCGGTGGCTCCGAGCGGCAGCCAGTCCCACCCAGCTGGTCTGGGAGAGGCTCTGGAGAGTGTGTGTGTGTGTGTGTGCGCGCGCGCGCGTGTGTGTGAATTTTCTGAGAACTGGGGGGCAGAACCTGACCATGGAGGGGTCAGGGCCTCTGTTGACCTTGGATGGGGGAATCTGAACCTTTTGGCGGGGCGCCCTAAAATGCCAGGGGAAAACAGGTTAAGGAAAGGGGCAGGCCTTCAGGGCGGGGCGCTGTCAGGGGCGCTCACCCGGCTCATCCCCGTCGTTTGGAAGCCGGTGATGTGCGAAGGGCCGCTGCCGAGCCCCCCGGCGGTAGAGACACCACAGCAGCAGGAACACGCCGATCAGCAGCCCGGTCCCCGCGAAGAAGAAGCACAGGGCCCCGCTCCCCGCGCCTCGGGGGCGCCCCACCAGGGTCACGCCTGGAGGAAGGAGCCAGGGAGTGAGCAATCTAAACTCCCCGACCCCTCCGCCCTCAGACCCGGGACTCCTGGTCCTAGACCCTCACCGGTCTCCTCGACGCGTTCCACCACGATGATAGTGTTGACTCTCTCACCCCGGTTGCGCCGCTGGGGGGCCCGCAGAGTGGCAGGGGCCGGCTGATTGGGGGGTCCTGGGGGAGCAGGGGCGTCTGCAATCCGGGAGGAGGGAGGAGGGGCATCTGGCCCTCTAGGGCTAGAGCGCTGGGAGGTCTTGGGCTCAACGGTCCCAGAAAAATCTGAGGTCAGTTGAAGAGAGCTGGGCTGGGTGACTGCACGTGTTTCTGGTTCGACATTCAGGGACAGCGCATTTAAGGCAGTAGCTTGACCCTCAAAGGGTGCAGGCGTTTCTGGGTGAAGACTGGTGGGGATTTCAGGGTCAGATTCCATGGGGATCTCTGCTGTATCTTGGTGGTGGGTGGTGGGGAATTTTGACTGGGGGATTTCAGTGGGGCTGGAGCTGTGGGTTCCATGGGATTCTGGGAGGGAGATATTGGCAGGGTCAGGGTTGAGAGTCTGAAGGAATTCAGAATTGGGAGTTTCAGTGGTGTTGGGGTCATGGGGTTCTGAAGTTTCAGGGTGAAAGGTTTTGGTGGGGTCAGGATCAGGGGCTACTGTATGTGAGATTTCAGTGGAGTTAAGTTTGGGAATCCCCGGGAATTCTTGTTGTGGAGTTCTGGGAGGGTCAGGATTTGGGGTCCCAGGAAATTCTGGGTGTGAAGTTTTGGAGGAATTAGATTTGGGGGTCTCAGGGGATTCTGGGTGTGGAATTTCAGTGGCGTCAGGTATGGGGGTCTCAGAAGGTTCTGGAGGTGTCATTCGGGAGGAGTTAATTTGGGGGGTCTCCAGGGGTTCTGAGATTGAGGTATTGAGTGAGTTAGGTTTGGGGATCTCAAGAGATTCTGGGTGTGGGAGTTCTCGAAGGTCAGGGTTGGGAGTTTGAGTGGAGTCGTGGAGAGAGGGCTCAGGCGAAAACGCAGAAGGTGTCTCGGAGGGCTCAGTAGAAGCAATCCCAGGGGGTACTGGGTTAGGGTGGTCGGGAGTGGAATTTTCAGAAGAATGAGGGAAGGTTTCGGAGGTGTGGCCCATCCCTGGGAAGTAGGTGCCCACAGTCGGTGAGACCGAAGGTGCGGCCTTGGAACCCAGCTCAGAGAGGAGGAAGACGAGGAGGAAGAGGATGGGGCTGAAGGGTTTCATTGCTCTGGAAGCCGCCTATAGTTTCGGGGGAGAGGAAAGGAATTAAGGCAGGAAGTTGCCGGGGAGTTCCAGCCCATTCCCGGAGGCCACGCCCACTCTCAGAGGCCTCGCCCACTGGTCCCCAGGTGGACCACACCCCCGCCCAGCTTGGCACTAGGGAAAGCAGGAGAACCCTCCTGCAAGTGCTGGAGGGCTGGGGCGTTGGCCTCCGTGGCTAAGGGACATTGAGGCGTGGTGCTTCTTGGGAGTCGTAGTTAATTTCCTTACCTGTTTCCCCAAGAGGGACCCCAGAAAAATTGGCAAAAAATGACACCTCTCAAAGGCCCCAGACCTCCTCAACCTCCACTTCGGAGGATGTAGGTCTCTGGACACGGATCCCATCCTCTCCGAGGGCCCTGGGGACACCTTGACTCCACAGTTGTTTATGCTAGAGGAGGGTTGGAGGAACGCCCAGGGGCTGGGGGTCTGCAGGCCTGGGCCTGAGGGAGGAGGGTGACTCCTGGGTCCTGGGCGAGAAGGCCCTGGGGGTTTAGACACCCGACTCCCAGAGGGTGGGGGGCACTGTGGGTCTAAATTCCTGGTTCTTTAGAGATGAGCAGCCTGAAGGTTCAGATGCCTAGAAATCTGAGGGAGCGAAGCTCGGAGGGGGAAGGGCTGGCATACAGGGGAGAACGGAAATGGGAGCCTTGAACCCTTGGGTTCTGAGTTAGAAGGAGATTGGGGACTCTGGGTCTTGGGTTTTCCAGAGAGAGGGGTGTAGGGATCTGGGTTCCTCAGCCTGGAGGGGAAAAGGTTTTGGGGGACCCAGGTCTCTCTGTTTATTAAGGATGTAGCTTAGATCTCAGGAACTCGGAGGTAGGGGTGGCAGACACCTGGATGGGACAGAGACACTTGGGCCCTGGGGTCTCCTACCTGTTTGGTGGGTCCAAGATAACAGCAGGTGAGCAGAGCCGGGTGCAGGGAGCAGTGAGTGCTGCAGAATAGCTCCGGGTGGAGCAGCAGGACGTTCAGTCCCAAGGGTGCAGGTGATGCACCTGACCCCCTCCCTGGGGACCTTGGGAGCCTAGCGACAAGCTTGGGCTCTTAAAGAGATACAGGACATTGTCTCTGGAGTGGGGAATGGAGTTAGGGGCTGGAGGATCTGGTGGAAGGATGTGGCCCAGCTAAGCTATTTTCTCTTCGATAGCAGGGCTCCATCCTTCCCAACGCCCAGCCTGAGTCCAGCTCCCTGGTGCCCTCTACATCCAGCCCCTCGGCCCCTTCTCAAAGTGGATCCAGAAATGTGGACCCCCAGGCCCCTTCCCCACCAGAATCCAGGAGTCTGGTCCCTGTCTCTTTCATTCCTAAACCCAGGAGCCCGGCCCAGGCCCTGTTCCCCTCCTCTCTGGGGAACTGGGGGTCTTGCCACATTGCTATTGCCTTTGGGACTTTCCAACCTTTGCCTACCTCCCCACTGCGCAGAGTGCATCCCCTTAAGAGCCAGTGTGGATGCAGATTGGGGCTTATCTTCATAGCACCCTCAAGCCCCTCCGAGGAGCAGTAGACACACCCATGGGGTAGGTCATGGTCCTGTCTGGCTAAGACTTTCCTGATTTTTCCTGCCACTTCCCTGCCTTCCCACCCCGCACCACTCACCCTTTGTCTTCTCCTGCCTTTATCCCTCCCCTGTCTCATGCTCTGTCTTCCTGGTTCTCTCCCTGCCTGGGTTTATCTCTGGGGATCTCTGTCCAGGCTGGCGGTCCTTCCATTTCCTTCTGTCTTCCTGGGAGCCTTTCCCCTCACCCCTGGCTGGCCCTCTTGGTCCATTTCCTTCTCTTTTCTCTTCCTTCCTTTGCCTTTCTTTCTTCCTCTTGCCTCTTTCCTCTGTCACTCTGTTTCTGCCCTTCCTTCTCATGGTTACTTCATCCCTTTGTGTCCCTGCTTCTCTTCCCATTAGTCTCTCCACTGTGGCTTTTCCAGTGTGTGTGTCTCCTCTGTGTCTCTGGCTTCTGTTATGATGGTCCCTCTGCCAGTCTCTATTTTTATCCCTATGACACACCCCCTGTGTCCACCTCTCTGTCTGTCTGTCTCTCCCCCTCCCGCTTTTTCTGAGGTCCCAGATCCCGGTCCCAATTAGTTGGTTGCCGCCAAGGCAGCGGCGCGGGCCCCCACCTTCTGCTCCTCATTACAGCTGGCAGTGCCTAATGAGCCTGGGGGGAGGCTGACCCCGCGCCCCACGCCCCCAGCCCCCCTGGTCTGCGTCACTGCCCGCTGCGAGGGCTGTGGAAGGGATATAAGGGGGCTGTCAGCCTCGCTGCCAGAACCCACTGTGCGGTAGGGGACCCTGCGATCGGGCTGCCGGGGGTGGGTAAACTGGGGGCTCTGGGCCAGGACACGGGTCTCACGGAGCCCTTCCCTGTCTCTCCACAGGTGATGGAGACGCGCCAGGCGCCCAGGCGCGCCCGGGCGCCGCTACTGCTGCTGCTTCTGCTGCTGGTGCCTTCGGGCGTCGGCACTGTCTCAGGCGTCGCCCTGCCGCCCGCGGGGGTCTTCAGGTATGTGCGATGCCCAGGGCTCCCAGGACGGGGTGGGGCCTCGGCGAGGTGGGAAGAGACCCAAAGAGAAAGGGGAACAGAGGCTCAGAGAGGGGGCAGAGACCAAGAGAGAGAAGACAGAGACTAGGGCGAGGAGAGAGGCGGCTGGGCAGGGAATCGGCAAGAGAAAGAGATACAAAAAGATACATTCTGAGAAAGGTCTTGAGAGACTTAAAAGGAGTCAAAGCAGAAACGGATTCGTTCCTTGAACAACGATAATAGGGTCCTTGGGGTGTGCCTGGCTATGTGCTGAGTGTGGAGGGGGGCCAGGGCGCAGAGTCTCCCTACTCAAGGAGCTCCGAACCTGGTGAAGAGAGAGACAGAGACCCACAGAGAGAGAGAGAGAGAGACAGACAGACAGAGGGACAGAGACGCAGTCACTCCATAGACGGTGCAGTAACAGGGCTTCGAGTTAGACCACAAGAAGGACAAGCTGCAGCGGGCGCGGGGACCCAGACGCGCAGTAACTGCATCCCTCGGTCTCCCCGCAGCCTCCGCGCCCCTAGCCGGGTCTGGGCGGGTCCGGCCACCCGCG
Organism: Micronycteris hirsuta; assembly: GCA_004026765.1. Lineage (NCBI taxonomy): Eukaryota > Metazoa > Chordata > Mammalia > Chiroptera > Phyllostomidae > Micronycteris > Micronycteris hirsuta. The sequence goes on along the minus strand of PVJI01007287.1, from coordinate 33,500 downwards.
TGTCTCGGCGGAGCCTGGCGCTGGCGGACGACGCGGCCTTCCGGGAGCGCGCACGGATGCTGGCCGCCCTGGAGCGCCGCCACTGGCTGAACTCGTACATGCACAAGCTGCTGGTGCTGGACGCACGCTGAGAGCCCGCCCGCTGGCCCGTTAATAAAGACCCTGCTGTGCGTTGGGACTGCGGCTCCTTCCGTGTGTGTGTGTGTGTGTGTGTGTGTGTGTGTGTGTGTGTGTAGGGGGCGGGCCCAGCACCGGTTACCCTGGCGTCTCACCCCTCAGTCCCCTTTCCTCTCAAAAAAAAAAGTCACCTTTCCCGCCATTCATGCATACCGCTACCTCTCGGACTCTGCTCTACCCTGCCCAGCTCTGTCTCCACCCGTCACTCCGTGCCTCTGTCCCTCCCCACCCGCGACTCCGCTTCCACCGCAACCCCGAGTCTCTGCCTCCTTCTCTGGGTCTCTGTCGCTCCCCAGGTGTCTGTCCTCCTTTCTCTGAGTCTCTGCACTTCTCTCTCTTTCACCCTCCTGGGAATCTCTGTCTCCACCCTCTGCTCGTCTCGCTGCCTCTAAAGCTCTTCCTTCCACGTGCTTTCCCACTCCCTGCCTGGCTCCTTCGTGTCTTCCTTTCTTTCTTCCGTCGGGTTTCCAGCTCTCAATTTTCTCTAAATTTCGCCGTTTCCGCTCTCTTGCCCCGACTTCTCTCTGGGCACGGTGGGAAGATCTGGGACTCTGGTATGAGATGCACCGGCCATGGAAGACCGGATTCCCCCAGACCTAGCTGTGTGGTGTTGGAAAGGGCTTAAACTCTGAACATCCTTTTCCTCATCTGAGGATTCAACCAGGTACACTATGAGAGGCCATCAGCACAGCGCCCCGCGTGAAGCAAACGCTTTTATTAGAAAAGGGTTTTCCCTTCTCTGGCAGCTGCCTCCAGCAGCTTCTTCAGGGGTTTCTCGTGGGAGACCATCGGAGGGGCAGGATGGGGCAGGATGGGGCAGGATGGGGCAGGATGGGGCATGAGGAGAGGAGTGGGAGGACCAGGAGTCAGACTTCTGGACGCAGGGGGCACGGGCGGGGGCGGGCAGGCACTGGGGCTAGCAGCCTATCAGAATCTCTGTCACTCAGCTCTGTCAGCCCTTCAGCCCCGCCCCTCAATGGTGACTATGGCAACCTCCTCCTCCCCAAACGCTGAGGGCTCTGACCCTCAAGCCCAGGGCGCTGCTCGGGCGGACCACGCTCTGATTGGTGTAGAGAAGAGGGTGGAGCTGGGCGTGTCCGCCAGTGGGAAGGGACGGGGCGGGCTCTTGGTGTTTGACAAGCTCTCCCATAATCTGCATTTCCGGAAGGTGAACCCGTTAGGCCTTGAGGTGGGCCCGTTTCCACGTTATTAAAACACTGAAAAAATGAATAACTGTATTCCTCAAAGTCATCCAGAGTTGGCCAAATCTTACAAATAAAGATACAAGACTCTGAAAGTCAGGAGCAATTTCCCCAAGTTGCCGGCCCTAACGAAGGGCAGAAGGATAATTGGAACCCGAAATCCGTGCAACTTCAAAGTCTCAGCCTTTCCACAGCTCTGATGGAGAGATGGACCCAAAGTCTCACGAGCTGTCACCACATGCCAGGCGCTCTTCCAGACACTGTGCTGGAGGGCCTGGCAGCTGGGTCTTGGCCTGTCCCCTTCCCACACTCTACTTTCTCCCTAGATCTCCACGGCTAATACCACCCAGACACCCCTTTCCAGACGGAGAGCTCGGGGCTCGGGGCTCCGGCCACCTCGGGACCCTGACACTCACCCCATCCCACATGAGCCCTTTCTCATGGGTGCCCCACCTTGGCAACGGCTCCACAGTCTACCAGTCAACAGGTCCGGTGCTGTCCTTGGTTCTCCCTCTTCATCCCCCTTCACAGCCTGGCATCCCCCTTCCCTGACTCTGCCCTTCCTGCCCCGCCTCTCCCCACCCTTCCTGTCTTTCCACCCTCCTGCTGGGCCCGGCTCAGTCCTCACCTCTCCCACCCGGGGCCACAGCCCCAGCCTTCTCCCTGCCTCCCGCCTCAGCCTCCCTCCATCGTTCATCCCCTCTGCAGGCTCAGAGGTCTCTTCCCCATTCTGGGTTGATTCTGTCCCTTCTCTGCTCACAGCCCTATCTCGGGCACTTAGGAGTCAAGTTCAAGCTGGTGTTCAAAACCCTTCGTGGGAATTTTTATATCCCAGCAACATGGTGCTGCCTACAGCTCTCCACACACAGAGGCTCTTCCTTGCCACCTGGTCTTCACACATACTTTTGTTTCCTCCCTGTGACATCCCCCTCAGCTCCTGCTCACTGTAACCAACCGTAGCCACTTTTCAAGAGTAAACACAGATGCCACTTATCTGGGGAGAAATCTCTAGCCTCCCAAGTTGAGTTAGGTGCCTTTTGGGGGCTCCTACAGAGCCTGCAGCTACCTCTATCACCATCTGTCTTTACACAGGTGTGACTGTGTCCCTGCCTTGCTCAAAACTCTCCCAAAGATGGCTCAGTGGTGCCGAAACTGTTCTACATCTTGACCTGAGTTGGATTTTGGTTTCATGAGTGTATACACACGAGTGGGGGGGACAGAATTATATTCTGGAGGGCAGGCCCCTTGTGGTACAGGCTTCCCCTTCTAGGTGACTGTTCTAGGAACCCATCTGTATCAGTGTACCAGCTGGTGTTGTTGTGAGAGGCTGCGTTCAGCTTCAGCGATTTTTTTTTTTTCTTCTTAAGATTTTAAATGTATTTTCCCATTTAATGATGGGCAACTTACAAGCGCACCTGCCCATACTGCACTGGGTGTTCAGGTTTTGACCAAAAAATGGCATGACCGCTGTGCCCCACTACCCCATTTACCTAATCTCACCCCAAGGGACTTTTTTGTGTTTCCCCAGATGAAAAAAGTCCTCAAAGGGAAACGTTTTACTGATGTGGACGAGGTGCAACTAAAAATGGCAGAGGCACTAAAAGACATCAAAATCGACGAGTTCAAAACTTTTGAGCAGTGGAAAAACATCTCGATAGGTGCATCACCTCAAATGGAGAGAACTTTGAAGGTGACCAAATTTTAGACATTGAAAGAATAAATACACAATTTTTATAAATAAATTCTGGGTGTTTTGGGGTCCTCCCCACATGCAAACATTCATCCAGCTGATATTTAAGATTTGTCCATTTATTTGAAGGTAAGTTACACCTCAGTTAAAACGCAAATAAGCACAAACAAGCAATAAACCTCCCGAAACTCCCATCGCCCTTGGGGAGAAGGAACGCCCCCCGGCCTGGCGCTGGAGGGTGTCTTTTGCTACAGCTTCACCTTTTGAGGTCTAGCTGTGGCAAACAGATGATCGCTAAGTGTCTGTGAGTGAGCAAATGGCACACTGGCCCACTTCCGCCGGCCGCTGGCACCGCAGCGGACATCTGTGCCGTGTGCCGGCCCGCACCCCTTCCTCCCTCTTTCCGTTGGGAGCCACACTCCGTCTCCCTCGCCGCGAGGAGGGGCGCCGCCAGGCAGTCTGGCCAACAGGACAGAAACACAGGCCTGCTGCTGGCTCTGGGAAGGCTACTGCTTTCTTTCATAAAAAAGAATGGGCCCATCCGTCCCCTTCTCCCGCAGATATGACCAATGCCGCCACACCCTGGGAACGGGAGGGGAGGCCCGGGAGGACCACAGAGAATCCCGGGGCGCTGGCCAAGGTGGGGAGATTGAGTGCAGGGCTACTGCCTTCTCCCGGCTTGTTGGTGAAGAATGTGAACCCCTCGCACTCACTCTGTCACTGCGCCTGTTTCGCTACTGTCAAGAAATGTAGGCAGTTGCTGCCCTGGCCAGTAGCTCAGTTGGTTAGAGCGCCATCCCCATACGCCAAGATTGTGGGTTCAATTCCCAGTCAGGGCGCATACAACACATACCAACCAACTAATGAATGCATCAATAAATGGAACAACAAATCAATGTTTCTCTCTCTCTCTTTCCTTTCTTCCCTAATGCCAATAAATAAAATTTTAGAAAGAAAGAAAGAAAGAAAAAAGAAATGTAGTCACTGACATTAAGAAACCAAGAGACTTCACACAAAGACCCCACCATACGGGGCTGTGGATCCGGAAGCACTGCATCTGGGGTTCGGGTCGGTCCTGGGTAACAATCCCGGATAACGGGGGCACCGCAATTGCGAACCAGTACGCCGAGCCGAGGCACTCACGGCACTGGACGTTGCTCTGAGGCTCACACCGGCGGCGGCCGCAGGTAGCAGAGCTGGAGGTGGGGCCAGGTGGGCGGCGGGGCGGGGCCGAGCAGCAGCAGCGAGAGCAGCAGCAGCAGCAGCAGCAGCAGGCCCAGGACCCGCGCGGGGAGCAGCGGGTGCCGAGCGACCCTGGCGGGGGTAGGACGGCACTTAGGGTGGGGCCCCGGGGAGCCTGGGCGGCCCGTGTCTAACCACCACCTTCTCTCTGGTGACGCGCTGGGGCTCACCTGAGTCGCTGGGGGTGCAGGGGGCACGGGCAGAGCTGGCCCCAGGCCGGCCTCCTGACAGGGACCAGCTTCTTCTCCACAGGCACCAGGGCTTGGCGCAGGTCCGGCGGGACAGGGCTGCTGGGGAGAAAGGAGGGCGGGATGGTCACGCTGGACTTTGTCCCCAAGTCCCCTCCCAGTCCCTGTGGGTCCTGCTACCTCTCAGGAGGGCTTCTTGGAAAGTGTCGAGGGTGAGGGTCTCTCAGAGGGATGGAGAGATCAGCCTGGGAGGACAAAGGAGATGACAAACTTGAGACACTGGGTCCTGGACAGAAGGGACCCCATGGAAGGGGGTGGCACACGGCGAATGGCTGAGTGTGTGAGCTTCCCTGAAACACGGGTTGGGGGTCCCAGCTCTGCCAGCTTCTCTGTGTGTTCTGGCATAGCACCCCGCCTCTCCATGTGGCATTTCCCCCACCTGGTGGACGGGGACGCTGGCAGTGCCCACCTCCCAGGACTGGAGTGGATGGAGGCTGAGTGAGTGAACGTAGGTAAAAAACCAAAAAGGTGAGAGGGGGCCAGAACAGTGCCTGGCACACAGTGGGCGCTCGGTAACCGTGTGAGCTACTCAGTTTGGTCACTTCCACTTCCGTGGGCTCTGCAAGAAGCCAATGGCCATAACAACACGTGATAAATAAAGAATGACGGCACAGCAGCCCTGGGCACCACCTTCCCGCTGCCCTTGCTGCGCGCCTGCGCTGTGTCAGGCCTGGGTCTCTAGGACACGATCCTTAACCCTCCTTCCCACTCTCAGAGCCGGTGAAGGTCATCACCACACTGGCCCGAGGAACTGGAGGTGGGGCCCAGTCTTCCTGGAAGGGGTGGCGGGAAGGGGGTGGGCTTTGGGGTCAGGCTGCTCAGGGAGACCATCTTGGACGGTGGGACCCGGCAGGGTCCCGGGGACAAACAGCCCCGCACACATTCCGGCTCTCACGTCCTCAGTCGAGGACTGCAGCCCCCTCACCGCACCGCACTTCCTTCCCTCCCTTTCCTTGTCTGAGAACGGGGATTGTCACCTGCCTCTTAGAGAAGCAAAGGAGCCTGTTTGTGTGGGGCTGGGCGGAGGTGCTGTGCCCCAGAAAGTTCTGAGGCCGGCCCTTCCTGTGCGTGGGCGCGTGTGCGTGTGCATTTCGCAATCCGGGGGTGTAGTCATGTCTGTGAGGCTGGTGGCATGGCAGCTGAAGCCTGGTGTGTGCTTGGGGGGGGCGGGTCCCCCGGGAACATTCTGGCCGCCCACTGGCGGGCCGGCCACCCGCCCGCAGCACCATCCGCTCTCATTAGCTACAGCGAGGGCCTTGTTATCTCCAACGATTTTTCTGTCTGCTCGGGAAGTGGGGTGTGGGTGGGAGCTGGGGGGGGGTTGTGATGACATCAGTGGACGGGGCCTGGAATGGACGGGATGGGGAGGGGTGCGGGGATTGCCTACCATGACCCGGGTCTCTGCTTCCTCCTCTTCCTCTCTTCTGGGCAACCTGGGGTGACAACAATGTCCCTGTGAGCACCCTCCCTCGGCCTGGCCCCCTTTGCCCACTGAGGGGCCCAGGGGAAACTTGAAAGCTGAGGTCTTAAAGAGGAATGGGCACCGTGGGCAGACCTGGGGCCTGTGACCTCAGAAAGGGCAAGAGGCTCTCTTCCTTCCACTGGCTTTCTCAGCTGCTGCTTTTCTAGCTGACGCAGCTAGGAGCCCAGGCTTCCACCCTCGCTCCCCCAAAACACCAGAGTCAGACCAGGACCCTGCCTGCTGCGTCCTGTCTGCTGGGTCACATTGTTCTCAGTTTGTCTAGGTTTTACCGGGTCTTTTTCAGGACTGGGACTTCTGAGCCCAACTGTGTGAGCACCACTCCCATCCTAAATCATTTCTCTTAAGGGTGCGAGCCCCCAGCCTCTGCCCCTCCTGGGGTCACAGCTGCCTGAGGCCCTGAAATGCCTCTTTAGGGACGCAGGTCTCAAGCTGCCCGGCCGGATGCCCTTGGGAGACCCAGATGTCCACAATACCAGCCATCACCTTCCTTGGGGACAAGGAATTCAGCCCTCCAGTTTCAGAGCACACACCCTCAGAACATACCTGTTTCCTGAAATAGCACCCTAAAAGGAATCCGGACCCTCTCGGGGTTCAAGCCACTTCCAGGGCCACAGGATCTCATCGCCTCCCCCTGTCCTGGCTTTCCAATGTGTGGGTCATCCCGCCCCCGGAAACTCAGAGGTGTAGCCCCAGCCCAGCTGCGGCTCAGCCCCTGCTCCCTTCCATTTCGTGGTGACTGAGGGGAAGTCACAGCTCCGGAGCCCCCATCCCACCCAACCTCAGCTTTCCCAGACAAGCCCAATTAGAGAGTGGCAGGCAGCCTCATTAGTAGCTACAGCCAGGAGTCGAAGGAGACGGGGAGAGCAGGGTGGCACCACAGGAAACCAGAGGCCCCAAGGCCAGGGCCCCCAGGAGGGCTGGCGCAGACACCCAGCGCTTTCTCTGTCCTCAAAGGCCTGCACACAAGCCTCGTAACAGCCTCAGGGTGGGCGGGAGCTCCGCGGCATTCTGCTGAACGCTCCCACCGCCTCTTGCACAAAAGGACTGAGCGGGGATCGGAATCGAGGTGTCTGATTTCTGACCTCTCGTGATCTCCCCACTGCTGGGAGCTCTCCGGGGATCCAGTCTGGGGCTCATTTATCCCTGGAGGCCTTGGAGAGATGTGTTCAGTGACAGAGGCCGAGGGACTGAGCTGTCCCATCTGTCTTCTTTTATCTAAGAGTCTCCTGCACGAATACCACTCCCACAGGACCCCAATCAGGTGTCGCCTCTCCATCCATCCCCCGTGGGGTCAGCTGCCCAATGTCCTCCTGGAATTATCTGGATCGGGGCTGCTTTCCCCTAGGCCTGACTCATCCTTGTCCACAGACCCAGGTTTGCCTCAGCATGCATGCATGAATGAATGAACGAACGAATGAAGGAAGTGAGGCTCTGTCAGTTCCTGTACTCCATCCCTCTGAGAATCAGGTGTCACCTGAGCAGAGGGATGGCTCTGGGAGGAAGAGGCTTCTTACCACATTGACTGCCCCTTCCTTCCTTCATGACCACATGCTGGCTCTCCCCGGAAGTTTCTCTGTGGGGGAGAAAAAAAAGGTTAGGTCTCCCAGGCTGCAACACCTCAAGAACTCATCACCTTCTTCAAAAATCTGCCTTCCTCCTGGGCCCCCCACCCCTTGGGGGCAGCTCTGTCATCCCCCGAGAAGCAGAAGCTAGAAACTGAAGCGTTGTTCTGGACCCCACCAAGCCCCTTCCTTCTTCCGGACCCAGGAGTCCAGGTCCCCAAAACTTCTCTTTTGGGCCCGGAAGGGGCTTGGCGCTCTCCTTTCAGGCTCCATTCTTCTCCCAGGTTCCCGGTCTTGGTATACAGCTCGACCGAGTGCTCTCCCTCAGGACCAAGGTCCCTCTCTGTTTTCTCCAGAGACATCTCATCCTACGGCTTCAGCCAACTGGACATTGTTTTCTAAACACATCCCTGAGCTCTACCTTCGCGTACCCGCCACCCCTGGGCTGCCCCCATCCCCCGCCAGGTCCCTCACCTGGTAACATCACAAAATAAGTTCAGCATCTCCCCTCTTCCATCCCCTCTCTGTCACCCGGGACACCAGCCCACCTGTCTGTGCCCCGTCTCCCCCACCCCAATTCTCTCTGCCCAGCCCTTCTCCATGCAAAGGCCCTGGTCTGCCTCAGGCTCCATCCTCCCCCTCTGGACCATTGCATCAGCCTCCCGCCTGGCCTCCCACCTCAGTCCCCATGTGGCTGGCCCCCGAGGGATCCTTCCGCATCCAGAGCTGCCCCTGCCCCTCCCTGCTCAGAGCCTCCTCTGGCTCCATGGAGCAAAGCACAACCTCTTAGCTTGGTTACCAGGGAATTCCTTTCATGGTCCAGCCCTGGCCTCCTCTCTCACCAGTCACCCCAACTCCCCGCTCCTCCCCACGCATATTATGCACTTTCACGCAGCCACGTATACTGCTCCCGCTGCCTGGGAGGCGTGCTTTTCACCCCGCTTAACTTCTCTCTTCTTCAAAATCAACTTAAGTGTCAGTTTCCCTGTGACCCAGGGACCCCATTCTCGGGGCTTCCCTGGGGCCCACCCCCACCTCGAGCACACCCATCCTCTGGCATCGCAATGGCCTGTGTTTGTGTGATCTCCACCAGGCCTTGTGTGCTAAGGGGCCTGAGCAAGTCCACGCTGGCCCCCAGGACCCAGGGCAGGTGGCAGGCACCCCGAAGCCGGGTCAGTCTTCCCCTGGGTGGGGTGTCTGAGAGCTCACAGCAGAAGCTCATTTCCTTTGAGAGATACAGCGGTGTGCTCCACCAGCTAGTGACAGCGGACACGGGACCTCTCTCTGAGCCCCATTCCCCAGGAGGAGACCGGTGAGGGACGAGGAAGCCTACCTCACAGAGAATCTGGGAGAGGCAAATGAGAAAGCAAGAGCGCTCACATCAAAGAAAAACACAGAAGCTTCTCTCAACCCAGGGAGAAAGTGAGCAGAGAAGTGCGTCTCCCTCAAGAACAGCAAACAGCTTTGAAGCGGTATAGGTTTCCATAGTTGTTTACAGAGCTGTTAAACACGTTTTCTTGGAAAAAATTCTTCTGGCACTAATAAAGTCTCGCTTTTTAGTTGTGGACATTAAAGCTGAGTTTTCTCAGTTATTTCAAATGCTGTAATATTATTGTTCAGGTAATCACAGAAGTCACAAAACAATGGCTACGGCTGAGTTCAGGACGCCACAGCGGGCTGCTGAGGCAGTGCTGACCACGCCTTCATGGTACCAGGGAGAACAGTCCACTCCCCACTGCAGGGCCAGTCCATTTACTTTATTTGTACTGTTTTAGGATTGAGTCACTTCATTTAAATTTTTTTAAATTACACTTTACTTTCAATATTTTTATTATTTTTAAAGCTTGTATTTATTTATGTTTAGAGAGAGGGGAAGGGAGGGAGAAAGAGGAAGAGAAGCAACAATGTGGGAGAGAAACATCAATCAGTTGCCTCTTGTACGCACCCCGACCAGGGACCGAACCCGCCACCCAGGCATGTGCCCTGACTGGGAATCGAACCAGCAACCTTTCGCTTTGTAGGGACTGAGCTACACTGGTCAGGGTACTTTCAATGTTACTTAGCATTGGTTTCAGGTGTTCAGCAGAGTGGTTAGACGGTCACATGCTTTGCAGAGTGTCCTCCACTCCAGTGCTCCCAGAGCCCACCTGGCCGCACACACAGTTACCACGATATCGCTGACTATATTCCCTGTGCTGTACTTCACGTCCCTGTGACTGCTTTGTAACTGTATGTAAGACCATTTTAAATAAGGTGATTTCTGACTGTTTCCTAAACAACAACCACGAGGAACCTGTGTGTTTGCTTTCTTCACTTCTGGCCCCCACACAGCAGGCCAGCCCCCCCAGGGCAGGGATGGAGTCCTGGCTGCCTTGGGCCCCGTGTCCCTCAGGGGCCCCCAGTCAGCGTTCGCCCACTGAATGAGGGACAGCGCAGGAACACGGAGCCCCGTGCCCTCTTCCCTGCTCTGGACGCCATGGGTCTCGGCCCCCTCCCGTGCTCACCTGCCCCTCGGCCTCCCCATCGCTCTCCGCGGGGCCCTCCTGCCACTGCCACACCCCGCACAGGGGGCTGGAGAGGTCGGCAGCTGCCTCTGCTTGTTTCTGGGAGAGAAGCAGTTTCCGAGGTCAAGGGGGGTCAGACTAAAGCAGAAGAAAGGTCAGGGACGGGAGGAGAAAGGGAGCTGGCACGAGGCTGGACCGGGGGGGTGGGTGCAGGCAGGACGCAGGGAGGGTTTGGCGCCAGACCCAGAACTGGATGAGGGACGCGGTCAGGACAGGCGGTCCTGAGGAGGGACAGGGCAGGGTAAGAGTCCGAGCTGGGTCAGAGTTGCGGCTTGATGTGGGCTGGGGTGTTCAGGGGGGCGCCAGGCGCACCTGCCAAATGGCCCGGATCTCCATGCCCAGTGACGGGGGCAGCAGCTTGGCCCAGTCCTCTCTTCTCGCCTGAGTCCCTTTGGGCAGCCTGGCCACACAGGCAGGAGGGGGAAGGCCTCTGTGCCTGCCCACCACCTGTAGGTCGGCCCATGCTGGGGTTGCCGACCTGCCCACCCTGGGGCTGGAGGCTGGGGGCCCCTGCTCCTGGGCTCTCCTCCTGCCTCCTCCTCCCCCCTCGTGTTCCACTCACTCATCTGGCCCCTTACGGCTCTGACTCAGCCGCTCCTCCAGGTGTGAGATTTCCAGCCTCAGTTCCTGCGAAGCAGAGAGTGAGGGACACCTGGTTTTCCACTCTTTCCCAACCCCCACCCCTAGGCTCCTCTTCCAAGGTCAATTCCATTCCCTTGACTTCTTTTGGCTTCTCAAGATACATTTTGCCAAGGGAAGTGGGGAAGAAACGTAGGAGGCCAAAGAGAGACAGAGCAGCAGGAACCCAGAGGGTAACCTACCAACCAGGAAAATTAAGCAAAGGCAGGCAGATATGGAGACACACAGAACAACAGATCATGGATGGACACATTCGCAGAGACAAAAGACACACGAGGTATGAGAGACTCCGAAAGACCAGGGACAGAAATAAGCCAGGCAGATACGCAAAGGCATAAGGAGGGAAGACACCCACAGAGAATGGAAAACAGTGAGAGAGAAAGGAAAGACAGGGGAAAAGGCAGAGAGGTGGAAAGAGAGGGACACCCCGTCAAACAGCAGAGACAGAAGCGAGGTGAGACCTGAGACCAGATGGAGAGGCAGAAAGAGGCAGTAAGTCTTGGACGGGGCAAGAGAGAAGTGAGGAGACCGAGGCCAGCAGGGGGCCTCGGAGGGTGGACCAGGGAGCCCGGGTTACCTGAGCTGTTGTTCTGTACTCTTCCAAGGTCTTGGCCAGACTCTCTGCGTGGCAAGTGCGCTGGGAAAGCCCAAAGCCAACTGAGGCTGGGTCCAGCCCCACAAAGACACAGGCGGGGGTGTGCAGTGTGGGGGGCGGAGGGGGTTGGGCAGGGTGAGCTTCGGGTCAGGGATAGCACTGGGCTCCCAGATCCTGCAGGGTCGCGCTCGTGACCTCAGGGGCACCCTCTGACCTCCCCGGGCTGCTTGCTTATCCAAGGATCAGAGCCAGGCAGGACTTCCCTCTCCAGACTCAGGGCAGGAGACGGGCAGGCGCACGTGGAAACAAATCTCACCCCCACCCCAGGCCCCTCACCTCAGAGAGGTCGGCTTCTCGTTGGCAAATGAGGTGTTCACACTCGTAGAGCTGCCGCTGCCAAGGAAGGAGCCTGTCCATCTCTCCTGCTTCCGGGTACCCTCCGCAGCCCTGCCCTCCCCGGGCCTGCCCACTCGCGGGGTTCCCGGCTCTCTCCAGGCCTCGGGGGCTGGCACTGGAGAGGGTACAAATGGCCCTGGGGGTGGTGGAAAGCTGTCAAGGCACTAGGGAGGGGTGGCACCTTCAAAGCGTCCTTCTCCACGGCCAGCTCCTCGGTCCGCCTCTTCACTCTATCCCGCTCAGCCAGCAGCTTCCCATTCTGGAAGGAGGAACGGTCAGTCATGTCACTTCAGCAAATGGTGACACTAATGCTCACAGCCAACCTTTGCTGACCCTTGATGTGCATCAGGCCTCAGGCAAAGCACTTTGTGTTTTATCCCATGGAATCCCTCTGACCGGCCTATGGAACCTCAGCTTTGATTTCTCTGGGCCTCAGTCCGTCCGTCCCCCGTCTGTCAAAGTGGGGATAAGACAGGACCTACTTCATGGGTTTGCTGCAAGGATTAAATGAGCTAATTGTTAACATTTGCCAAGCACCTTGCATATCGTATGTTAACTCATTTCTTATCCCCTATTTTATTTTAGTATTTTATTTTGTATCACGTTTTAAAGATAAAAGCAACTCAGGCACAGAAAGGCTGAGCGACGTGCCCCAAGTCGCAGGTGGTGATTGGTACAAATGCATGTTAATAGCACAAAGCATTAGAATAGTGCCTGACAGCCCCGGCTGGTGTGGACTGGCATTCAGTGGATTGAGTGCCAGCCTGCAAACCCAAGGGTTGCTGGTTCAATTCCCAGTCAGGACACATGACTGGGTTGCAGGCCAGGTCCCCAGTAGGGGGTGTGCAAGAGGCAACCACACACTGATGATTCTCTCCCTCTCTTTCTCCCTCCCTTCCCCTCTCTCTAAAAATAAATAAATAGAACAATGCCTGACAAATACCAAATGCTTGGCATAACCAGATTATTTGAAAGCAAATCCCGGGCACCATATTACTTCACATATAATTACTCCAGTATTTTAATCTCCTCCTGAAGCAAAACCACAATTCCTACCATTGTCACCCTTAACAAAATGAACAATAATTCCTTAGTATTATCTCGCAGGCAATGTGTGTTCTTTTGTTTTATGTCACAAATGTCTCTCATTTACTGTGTTTGAAAGAGGGTCCGCAGGCTTTTGGTTGAAATGTCTCCATTCTCTGTACCTGACAGTGATCCCCCACCTTCCAACCCTGGCATTTTTGGGGACCCTTCTTTTGTGGAAGAAACCAGGTTGTCTGGCAGCATCGGTGCCTTCGGATCTGGTTTGCGGTGCCCTCCTTCCCTATGGTGATGTCGACCATGTCCCTGCCTCTTTATTTTTTCCTGTAAACTGGTGGGTAGATCCGGGGCCCTTTCCAGACTCTTGTTCAACTTTTTGGCAGGCAGATTTCATGGGCTGCTGCTACACGAGGTCTGTCCAGAAGGTTTCCAGCCATGTGATATGAAAAATCGAGATATTTATTGAAGAAGATACAGGATACAAGAAACATTGTACACAGGACAATGACACCTCAGTCCCCTTCCAAGTAGGCACCTTGGGACCTCACACAGTTCTCCCAATCGCCATCAACTGCCCTGTCGTATTTTCCTGAATCTCATCGACGGTTTGAAATCTCTTCCCTTTCCAAGGTGATTTAGTTCTGGGAAAAGCCAGAAGTCGCAGGGCGCCAAATCTGGGCTACAGGGAGCTGAGTCACCTGGGTGATTTGATGTTTTTCCAAAGAACTCTGCACAAGATGTGATGCACAAGCAGGCACAGTGTCGTGATGAAGCTGACAATCACCAGTTGCCTGTAGCTATGGCTTTCTGAATCATCCAAATACTTTCCATGGAGGTATATTCGAGCTTAATGCAAAATCTGATGCAGATTTGTTGCTCTACTTGCTTAGTCATTTTGAATGCGACAGCCACACAGTACATATGTTCACTCAACAGTGTCTACCGCCCCCACTGACTAGTACAGTGAAGTCATCGTTGTTTACGCATGCGCATTCCAGTCCACTCTCCTTGGCTGTCACGTTACGTCGATATTGTGCGAACCGTTCTTACATTAACGATGGCTGGACTTCTCCCGGACAGACCTTGTTCCTGTCATACTGTGTCATTCAGGAAGGACGTGAAGTCTGGCTGTCCTGCCAGTGTTTTTACTGTCACCATCCTCTATTTTCTAGAGGAAATGGAGGGTCAGAGAGGTTAAGAGACTTGCCCGAGTTCACATGGTAAGTGGACTCAAAACTCAAATCTAATTCCAAATCCTGTGCTTACAAGCCCCAGACTCTCCTGTGAGCCAGATGAAGCCTTCGGTGAGAACGGAGAACCAGCTTCATCCCTCGTCCCAAGCTCATCACTGGAAATAGAGATCAACGCAGAAACTGATGATACTGTGTGAGGAGGACTCTGATGAGGACTATGGTCTGGGCCCTCTGGGAGCCCTGAAGAGGCTGGGGCTGAACCCTCAAGAGTAGGAATTATTGGGAAAAACGAGGGGGCCAGGGGACCAGGAGAGGGCAGTGGGCAGGCACAGCTATAAAACAGGACTGAGAATAAAATGGCCCAAATTCCATTCTAGAGTTTCTGAGCACCAAAAACCTAGTGAATTGCACTGAGTTTCGATGTGGGGCAGTCACGGGTGGAAAGCATTTCTGGCCATGAAGGCAGTCGACTCCCTTTGCCATGCCCTGGAGCCTCCAGGGTACCAAGGCCAGCTCCTCCTCTTCTCTGGCCTTTGGGCTGCAAGCCGTCCATCAGCTGAGCTCCCTCCCTCTCCAGTCTCAGCAGGCCTGGACAGCCAGGTGAAGGGCGGAGGAAGGACGGGCCAGGAATGCTGTGTCAACATCTGTCCACCTGGTCGGGATTTGCAGGCTGGATCCTGGGCTACGCGGCAGGGAACCTGGTTACTCAGCCGCTTCTGCCCGCTTCTGCAGTAACCTGAGCCCTGCTCCGTAGGTCCTCCGTAGGAAAGCTGAGTTTCTGAGTGTCCCTTACTCCAGCATTATTCTTCGGTAACTTGAGACTCGATCTATAGATGCTCTGTAGGCAGCTGCCAGTGAGGGGAAAGGTGGAGGGGAGGGATCCAAGAATAGCTCCAGTTATTGAGCGCCTAGGATGTCCCAGGCGCAGCTCAAGGCACTGGCAGTAAGCCTTCTGGGCTGGGAGGACGCAGAGACTGCTGGTTGCCATTCGTCCTGCTTATTCCTTCTGCTTTCGCTGGAGGTCCTTTCTTCACATGGGCAGGCGGGTCCCAGTCCCAGCCCCGGGGGTGAATCAAGAGGGCAATCTCAGCAGATTCAGGAGACCAGGCAGGTTGGCTAACCCAGTGGCCATTCTGCCCCTCCAGAGGTCTGAGGATATTCTCCTAGCCTCCCAGACAGCTGGGGTGGGGGGCTGTCACGTGATCCACCAGTGAGATGTCAGAGAGGTCTGATGAAAAGAGAGGGCCACGAGAGGAGCACTTGCTGGGCCCCCTTGCCCGTCTGTCCTGTTCTAAATGACAACATGAAGTCAGGAGCTGTCGCAGCCACCTGTGATCACGAGGCTCCAGACAGACAAACAAGCCAAAGAGCTGCCAAACCGACCCTGAGAGTTTCAAAACCTCTCATTAATCAGCATTCCAGACCCATCAGGGGCTGTGTTACCCACGGCAGAAACTGGTTTGATTGGCTATAATCATTTGCGACTTTGGCCAAAGAGCCATAAGAGGGAGGTTCTGCCAGGGGCTTTAGGGGAAATTTCTCCTTGTTCTTAAAAAGAGAAGTTCTGGAATAAACAGTCGCATCCGGTCTGTATCCCATGCCTCACACCTGCAGCGAGATTTCCACAGCCCCAAGGGAGGCAGTTTTCATGGAAGATCCAGAATAGTAGGAATGTTTAGATTTCAACACAAGAGCCATGTGCAGAGAGAGGACAAAGATGTGGGGGCTCAGGTGGGGTCAGTGTCACTGCCTGAACTGGGCAGAGGACCTGAGGGCGGGGGGAGGGCTGGAGGAGAGTTGAAGGAGAGAGCAACGGAGAGAACCCAAGCCCTGAGCCACCCCAAGCCCAGGGTTAGCTGCGAGGGGGGCAAGAATGGATGCGCTGGGATCACAGAACCCCTGGGGCATCTGAGCATCTGAGAGACGTGTTTCCCAGCTCAGTCACAGGACCAGCAAGGCATGCGAGTGACAGACAGAAATAGCCCTGTGAGGGGTTGAGGCCCAGAGGGCCCAGAGAGGCCCCTGTGGCCACGGGGTCAGCAAAGCAGCTCAAGCTTCTCTGCGCCCCTAGAAGGGCAGAGAAGGGGCTAAGCGAGAGCCCCCTCGGCCTTTACGGGGGCCGCGGGCGGCAGATGCAGTGAGGACTGTACGTCCAGAGACCGGAAGGCAACGCCGGCCTCCCAGTGGGTGCCAGCGTGCAGCAGTGACTAAGGGCCAGCACCAGATGGGACTGCGAACATCAATCCTGTGGCCGGCAGAGAGAACAGATGTTGAGCGAGCACTGCCGCCTCCTGGAGCCCGAGTCTCCAGCAACTTAGATGCCACCTTGTGGGGGGACAGCGACAAACTTCATCAGCAAGTGATGAGTTTCAATTCCCACCTAAAAGGACTAGGCGGACCCAGCATTCGCTCAGATGATGAGTTCTGCTTCAGACGAAAGGTGGCTCGCCCAGACGTGAGGTTGAACCAGCTGGTCCTACTATGTGCTGGACCCTGGCTAAAAGCGGTCATTGAATTCCCGTTGTAACCCTGTTGAACCAACACCCTTCTCCCCAGGCTTAGCAAATAAAACGGAGGCTTGGGAAGGGGCAGTCACATGCCTAAAGGTTCCTGTCGTGTAAGTGGCAGAGGTGGGATTTGAACTCAGGGCTGACTTCCAGGCCTGTGTTCCTTCCACCGTAAAAAAATTACTGTGAACAACACCAGTTGTTAGCGAGCACTTCCCACATGTCCAGCCTATATGCCTGTACAAGCATCCCTCGTTTAGACCTCATACGACCCAATGCGGGAGATTCTGTTATTTTGCCCATTTTTACAGGTTAGGACACGAGGCACAGAGAGGGGACCCATGCTTATGTTGGTGGCCGCAGTGTGAACCCCGGCAGCCCACCCCTGACCAGCCGGGGCAGCTCTCACATGCAGTGATGTGACCCTAAGAGACGTTCACACATTACTGGGACCCTGAAGGGTGTCTGGTCCGCAGGCTTCTGGGGTGTCTGAGGCACAGCAGGGGGGACTGGGGAAGAGGTGGGGGTGGGTGCCGGGCCTCGCTCACCTCCTCCTGCAGAGTCTCCAGCTCAGCTACTAGATGCTGCTGCTCCTTTTCCTAGTGACCCCGGAGAGAGGACAAAGGCTTCTTTGGTGGCTTCCTTGCCCCCATATTGTCCTTCCCACCTCCCGGTCCTACCAGCTCAGGCCTGAGTCACTGAGGAGCCAGGCTGGGGCAATGGGTATGGGGAGCCCTGATGGCTCCTGCTGCCCCCTTTGCCATTGGAGGGACGGTGAGTAAACCTGGCCCCAAAGTCTGAGGCGAGCAGGACCTGGAGTGAGAGGAAGCCTGGGGGACCTTGGTCGCTTCCCATTCGTAGTTGGGCTCCTGATCAGACTCTAAGGAAGCGGGAAGGAGGAGGAGAAGGACACCCCGTGCCCCTGGCCCAGGACCTACTGTCTGCCGGGCCTGGGCCAGAAGACCGCGATTCTGTTCCTCCAGGCTCTTGGCGAGGCTCTTCAGGTCCTCCAGCTCCTCGTCCACGGCCTTGGCGAGCTGCAGGGCCTGCTGGGTACTGAGGGGGCGGGGGGCGTGTGGCCACGAGGAAGAGGAAGACAGAGACCACAGAGGGCGATCCACTCAGAGAGACGGAAACAACAGAGAAAAATCCCAGAGGTAGCGGGGGATGGAGACCCAGAGAGAGTGAGACAGAGACTCAGAGAAAAAAGGGGGAAAACACTGAGCATGGGGGACAGAGACCAAGTTTCTACCTAAAAGACCGAGGGGTGGGTTAGGGTCCTCGAGAGCGGGAGACTGAACAGGACAGACTTGAGGAAGACACAGCGCAGGGAAAGAGAGAGGCCGCTGAGATGGAGAACCGGAGAGGGACAAATAAAGCCTGAACCCTAGAGGCTAAGAGGTAAGAACCAGGAGGACACAAAAGGAGAAGGATAAGAGAGGGAAAGAAGAAAGGGACAGCTGTGGGGTGGCAGACAAGGAGCAGGAGGTGCAGAGAGCAAGGCTGGGGCTGTGGTCCGGAGGGACTCGGGGCACAGGGCGGTGGATGCGGGCCGGCCCACCTGCGGAGCTGCTTGCGCAGGGCCGAGATCTCCTCCCCGAGGCGTGCGGACCCCTCCTCGGCCGTCTCCACGCTGCGCTGCAGTTTGGCGTTCTCCCCGGCCAGCCTGCGGTTATTGAGCTCCAGGTCCTCCAGGCTGCTCAGCAGGTCAGCTGTGCCAGGCCTGGGGGCAGGAAGGGCCAGGGTCACCACCCACAGCCCCAGCTTTTCTTCCCAGTGACGGTGGCGAGGGTGGTGGGGAGATGCGCTCCTCTGGAGAAGGAGGAACAGGTGGGAGATGGCCCGTTCTCCCTGAGCTGTTGGCACAGCCCCTGTCCCTCGTCCACTCCCAAAGGAGCCCAAGCCCTAGGCAGGCCCTGAGCAGGCTGGAGCGCACGGGCAGGGGTGGGCGGGGGTGGGCAGGGTAGAGAGGGGCCCGAGGATAGGTACGGCTCAGGTCTGGGGTCTTCGCCTCCGAAGCTCTCCAGGTTGTCTGGCTCCTCGGCGTTTAGGCTTCCTGGAGGGAGACAGACCCAGGGAGGTGGGCTCCTCAGTGACTTCAGATGTCAGGTGACCCAGGACTCTGGGCTTGGTCTTCCTCTGGCTTCCACCCTCACATTTCCTCGCTGGGGGCTCCCCTCTGCTCCCAGGGCTGTTCTGACACCCAGCATCGGAAAAGCCTCTAGTTCCTCGGCACCTGAGCTCAGACTGGACCTCCCAGACAGCCCTGTGATTTCCAGGCCCAACGCGGGGCAGCACCTCAACTACCCCCGATCTGTTCCTCTGCTCAGCACCCCCCACTCACCACCTGGTCCCCTGCTTCTCTTCACCTTCACTGCCTACTGGGGCCTAGTCCCAGTCCCCCTCCTCCCTGACTCTCTGCTCCTCTCTACCCCTCTGGGCCCTTGCCCCAGCCTCCTCCCCGGCCTCCTGGCCTCCAGCCTCTTCCCCCACCCAGCGCTGACCGCCCCTCCCTCGGCCTGAGCCCAGTGGGAGGAGGTTCAAGGAATGAAAAGTCAGCTCTATTTTCTTTGCGTTTGTTCTGGTAGGCTGAAGAAATGTAACACAAACACCTGTTTACGGAGCACCTCCTGCGTGTGAGTTCTAAGGATAGACATGAGCAAATTAACTAACCAAACAGCAGGCAGGTAACTGATCAGACTGTCAGATTTCTGCAGGAAAGGAATGCAGGTCTGTGAGCGCGAGTGTTGTGTGGAGAGCACGGGGCCTCAGCCTGGGGCTTCCCTCGCGGAGGAGAGGTGGGCAGGGCCTTGCAGGGCTCTACATAGGGCTGGTGTTAGGAGGAGGCTTGGGAAAGAACCCCAGAGGAATACAACCCCCGAAGTTCAGGGAAGGTGGGGAGTCCATCATGGAGGTGCCCAGAAAGCCAAACTCACACCTCCAGGCTAGAGCAAAGGTCCCACTCTATCACCAAGTGGGAAGTCCCCCCAGTGTCTGACCCTGGGCCAGCCTGCTTCATTCTATATATAGCAATCTCACCAGATGGCAGTCTCTGGGAGGTCAGGGCCCCCTCAAAGGCGGTCTCCTCTTGCAGCTCTAATCTTCTGTATCAAAGGGATGAGGTTTAGCGCTCCCTGCAGCCACCCTCCAACCCAGCCGGTGGATTCTGGGTGGCTGGAGGAGGGGCCAGGTTAGGTGAGAGCAGGCACGATGGGGAGGAAGGTGAGGCCAGATGGTAAGCGCCCAAGGCCAGATGGAAAAGCAGGAGGGCAAGGGCTGGGATTGGAGAAGGAATGGTGAGGGGTATCTGTCAGCCCCCCAGCACCTCCCCCTTTTCCTCCTTCCAGCCCCTTTTATTTCTGCCTTCCAGACCCCC
Source organism: Micronycteris hirsuta (assembly GCA_004026765.1). Lineage (NCBI taxonomy): Eukaryota > Metazoa > Chordata > Mammalia > Chiroptera > Phyllostomidae > Micronycteris > Micronycteris hirsuta. The sequence goes on along the minus strand of PVJI01007287.1, from coordinate 13,582 downwards.
TTTCACCTCCCCATTCCGGGCACTTTGTCCTCAGACCCTCTGCCGCTCCCCTCGCTCCTTCTCTTTACTTTTTCTCCCCTCAGCCTCCTTCCAACCACAGGAGGTCCCTGTGCTCAAAGGGTGCTGGGTGCAGTAAGCAGGTATGAAGTTAGATCTTCAGAAGGACTTCCCAGCGGGAGGGTAGAGGTACAGGGACCCACCCATCCAGCTGACAGGCAGCGATCCAGTCCTGCATGACGACCAGGAAGGTGTCCAAGTCCACAGTGGCCAGAGGGCCCTCCCCGTTGGGGTCCAGGCTGCAGGCCAGTGTTTGGAGGCGTGCATCCTGGGGGCCCTGTCCGGTCACAGCCTCCAGGTAGGCCAGTACATGGGTCACAGCCACAAAACCTGGGGACAGAGCATGCCATGAGGGAATCTGGGGAAAGCAGGGAGGGTGGGAGTTGGGGACATCAGGATGTCACTGGCTGGGCTGGGGGCACCCCTGCACACCAGCCCGGCTGAGACAACTTGGGCAAGTCCTTTCCCCTCCTCTGAGTCCACTTTGCCACCTGGCCTTTTTCACAAGTTGTCCCCACCTCAGAGGGGGACTACGGAGGACCAGCTGTGCCCCACCAGCCCGCAGTGGCTGGCCTCCCTCCACCTCCCAAGCACCAAAGCCCCACTCTCTTCCCTTCCTGTCCCCTGCATTTTCTTCCCCTCGCTGTCCTTGCCCCAAAGGCCTTTGTCCCCTTACGCAGTCCTTCCTGAAGCTTCCCACAGTCACCCACATCCTACAGGACCTCCAAGAAGAGCCCTAGCCCATCCTTCTCTCTATGGCTCCCCAGCCCCTGGTGCCCCCCATCGCTGCCTCTTATTATTCCTTCTCTCCTAGGCCCCGCCCTGCCCCTCACACCTGTCCTCTGGGGGTCACAGGCCTCGAAGGTGGAGTTGAGTATTTGCTCCTCTAAGCTGAGCGGTGTCCCCAGGAGCCCCTCCTCCGGCTGGTCCCAGAGGTACACTGAGGAGACAAGAGGGCCAGTCCCCCTGTCAGGAGAGGAGTGACCCAGCCTTCTGCAAAGGGGAGGGAATTCCCTCGGAGCTGCCTAGAGCTGGGGCTGGTGGGGAACAGGAAGAGGCTTCGGGTGGGGACAGCAATGTGAGGTTCTTTGGGTCAGCTCCCTGCCCATCACCCTGGAAGATATGGGCCCCGTCTTTCAGGCCAGGAAGTCCCTGCTGCTGCCTGATGCTTTGTGTCCAATGAACAATCAGCTTTTCGCCCTCACTTTCCCTGCCTCCCAGGCTCAGCTCAGAGGGGGCTAGAGGCAGGGGAGGGCCAAGAGGAGAGAATTCTGGGAGGAGCTGAGGTTGAAGGGGGCCCAGGAGCCGGGAACAATCCGATAACATTCTGGCAGCCTGGATCGATTCTGCCTGCTGCATCTCCGGTCGTAGCCTGCTCGGTGGGCCGGCCTCTCCCCCTCACCACCCCCAGGCGGAGCTTGCGTCACAGGAGTCCACTGCCAGGAGCTCAGAGCCCAGCTGTGCTACTGTGGGCAAGCTACTTCTCTTTTTGGAGCCTCGGTTTCCCCACCTGTAAAATGGAGGCGGGGCAAAGTGATCCCCTGCTCCAGGGCTGGGAGGTTAGATCTGGTGCAGAATGCACACATACACACATTGCACATGTCCTAGGGTCAGCGTGTCCGCTGCTGTATCCAGTGTCTGCGCATGGTAGGCACTCAATAAAAGCTCCAAGATATGTTGGAGATCCTCTGCCACCGGAGCCCCTGGAACAGCCCAGCCTCTTTCCCAGGGCTGGCGGTGAGTGACCCTCAGGACTCCCTGTACAGCTGGGCATAGCAGTGGGCCGAGCACAGGCTTCAGCGTCTGGCAGACCCAAGGGGCAACCCAGGCAAGCGACTCAGCCTTTCTGAGTCTCAGTTTCTTCCTCTGGACAATGGGTGTGCTGTTCCCTCCCTCTTAGAAACAAAGCCAGATAAAATCTGGAAGGGCCCTGGCAGAGGGCCTGGCATGTGGTGGAAGGTCAGTGACAGAATCGAACACTCACTCAGCCTCTCCTGAGACATGTGCATGGACCGTGCTGGCTGCTATTAGTAGCCCCACCTTACAGGCGAGGAGACTTAGTCACAGAAAAGTTAGGAATTGCCCAAGGCCACCTGTTCAACATATGAGTGCCCTTTCTCATCCCTCTAACTCTCCGAGGACTCTTTGTAGTAAGTTCAAATTTAACCCCCTTGGGGTTGAACCCATGCTCCTGGGGAAGGGGAGCAGGAACGCACAGTCAGGGGACACACCAGGGCTCGCCCCTAGGGCTTTCTCTGTGCTCTGTACTCTCGTTTCTTCCTCCCACCAGGCTCCCCAGGTTACGGAGGAGGACCCTGAGGCCCAGTGAAGTCACTTGCCTGGGGTCACTTAGCCAGGGAGAACAAGACAGAGTGAACTCAGGACTGCAGGGTTACAGATTATAGGGGTTTGAGGATCCGCTTGTGTCTACAGTCTCTTCCCAGGGCTCTGCGGGAAGATGACACTGGGCTTCTCCCCGTCCTCTTTCCTTCGTTTCCCTCCTCTGTCTCTGCGCCTGCCAGTCGCTAGTTTTCTGTCTGGCTCTTTCTCTCCATCTTCCTCCCCATTTCTCTCTCCACTGTGTCCTGCTTCTCTGCCCGCATGTTCCTTGCCTCGATTTTCTTCTGTGTCTCTGTGCCTCTCCTCTATCTCTGCAACTCTCTGTGCCCTGAGCCTTCTCCCTCCTTACTCTGCCGCCTCTGTCTTTCTGCCCCAGCCTTCCTCTCTCTCCATCTCTCCCGGGCGTGTCCCTCCCTCCCTTTCCCTCAGGAGCCTTTCACCAGGGCTCAGTCCTGGCCCGCGGTTCCTCGGTGGCCGCACGCCCTCTGCTGGTGCCAGCGAAGCTTAGATGTCGGTCACTCGGGCAGTAGGCCCCTGGGTGCCCACACCCAGGTGCCTGCCTGGTACCTTCCTACCTGGAAAGCCTCCTGAGGCCACAGTGCAAGCGTGGGGTCCTGAGAAAAGACGCAGGCTCTGCTGCTGCTGGACGCTGGGGACCCCTAAGGAAGGGGCCCTGCCTCTCTCCCCGAGGGCGGGAGCCTCCTTCCCCATCACATTGGGCTCCCACCTCGCAGATGAGTGCCAGAGAGGAGAGCCTGATGTCTTCCTCCCGAAGCGGGCTTTCACACGCATTTGGTGTGCATCCAGCCAATTCAAGGACAGTAACTGAGTCCCTACTATGTGTCAGGCATTGTCCTAGTGCAGCGCCTCACCACATGTGGTTTGTAAGCACTTGAACTGTGGCCAGTGTGAACCAAGACACTTCATTAGTGCAGAGCACACCCCAGACCTTGAAGAGTCAGCATGAAAAAACGAGATTATCTCCAGTCCATTTTTCTACTGACCACATGATACTATCGTGGGTACATGAGGTTAAATAACATCTATTATTGCCATTCATTTGGTCTGTTTCTTTCTTTTTTTTAATTTCTTTTCAACGTGGCTACTCACAACATTTAAAACTACACGTGTGGCTTGCACGTTGGACAACGCTGCTGCAGGGACTGGAAACGCCAGAGTGAGTCACACAGACCCTGCCTGGGGAGCTCATGCTCTGGGGGGTGGGGGCGGGTGGTGGAGAGGCAGAGAGAGCAGACAGACAAGCCGATGGCAGTGGTAAAATGACGAGATGACGAGAGGTAAAGCGGGAGAGAGGAGACGGTGTGAAAAGGCAGACAGCAGAGAGCTGAGGGAAGCAAGGGGTGAGCCTGCAGTCACTGGGAAAGGGCGCTCCAGGCAGGGGGCACGGCGCATGCAAAGGCTTCTGCTCTGGCCTCCCACGGCCAAGGGGGTACGAGGTCCACACAGGGGGCACACGGCAGACTCCTCCTTCCCACCCTGCACCGAGGGGGAGACTTCAAGCCACCTGTCCCAAGTCCTGGAATCACAGCCTGGTGCCCGTTCACTCACTGCTGCCTCCTCATCCTCCCACAGGGTCAACAGGGGCCCAGCCACCTACTTTGTGAAGCGGGACCACCCGCCTGGCTCTCTGGTGGGTCCATGGGCCACGCTCGTTGCTCCACAGCTGCTGGCCAAGCTAACAGCTGCCCTCCATCACTGGGAGGGGCCGGAAAGGGACCGGCTACTCTGAGGGCTCCTGGAAGGACAAGCAGAGGAACGGCCTCTTCAGACCAGCCCCCTGAGGGTGGGGACCTGCCCTGCCTCACCTGTGCCCCGGGCGGGTCTGGGTTCTCAGAACCTGTTTGCCCACCCGTCCATCGCAGCAGCTCCCGCTCAGACCTGTTTTATAGACTGGAGGTGTGGGTTGGGAAAAGGGGGGCCTGAGGAATGGGTGGCAGAGATCAAAGGGGGGCTAGTGGGTGGGGGCCACTGCCTCTTCACCACGACCTCCTCCCCACAGCTTGTCAAGTCCCTATTCCTGTCCTTCCTGCCTAATGACTGAATGACTCTATTGTGTCCCCTTCTCTCCATCCCTATGGCTCAGGCTCCAACCTCGTCCTCTCCCCATGGGCCCTCATTACAGCCTCTTCCCTGGTCTCTCAAGCTCCAGTCCATCCACAGGACCCCAGAGCTGGCCAGCCCTTCCTCTGCTCAACATTCTTCCATGGCTCCCCAGTACCCTCTGGACCCAGCATAGACGCTGAACTTGGCATCCAAGGCCCTGCATGACCTGGCCCAGCCGTCTCCCCACCCCAAATCACACTTTCTGCTCCAGCTATTCTGAACTGAGTGCTATTCCCCAAACCATGCTTGCTGTTCCTACCTCTGGGTCTCTGCCCAGGGCACCCTCCTTGCCAACCCTTCCTGTCTTGGCTCACGTGTCCCCTACTCCGGGAAACATTTCTAAAGGAGGTACTGTCACTGGGTTCCCAACCACCCTGACTACTGACATCCTTGCCATATCTGCCTGTATTTGGAACTCCTGGCGTCCCACTGGAGTCTGACCCCATCTCTCCCCTCTCCCGGCCCTCCCATGGCTCCCTAGGACCTTCAGGACTAAGCCCTAGCCTCTCTGCTTGGTGAGGCAGAGTGGTCCCTGTAACTCCTTGCCTCTTTTTGTCACTCTCCTCTGCACTGGCCCACCTCTAGGCCCCTCACCCTCATGACAACCATGGGAACTTAGCATCTTCCCATGTCCCTCCCGGGCCTAGGCCACACTGTGGCACCATTCCCGCCTGTGACTCCTGGGGGGCCACAGACCACTGGGGAGCCTTCCCGAGTCCCTGGAGCAGTTAGAGACTCCCTCTTCTGTGTCCCCAAAGATGCCCTGTTGTGCCTCCATTACAACAAGGCTGACTATATTACTTCTTGTTCCAACTCCATGACACTTTCAAGACTGAAAAGTCTCTATTAATAATTACACTGACTGAGGGTGGGGGCGGGAGGGTAGGGGAAAATGGTGGTGGGGCAATGTATTCGAACATTAATAAAAATGATTAAAAAATAAAAATTCAAAACCCCCCCATTACATTAGACAATGGTGCCCACCACGCTGAACTGGCACACTGGGGCAGATGGTCAATACAGGGTCGCTGGGGCCTGTCTGTCCTCACCCCACCTGCTTAGCTCCCCTTCCCTCACCAAGTATTCCCCACACCCTGCTTTCCCTGGCGCCAGAGGGGGGTCCACAGCTGTGGCATGCACACTTTTGATGGCTTTTAGAATGTCCTAGAAAAGAAGGTCTTTGAGGAGAGAACTTTCCAGGGCTTGGATGACGCTGATGGGTGGGATGCAGAAGCAGGGGGCCATGGCCCTGGATCCTGAGTGAGGAAGGGTGCTGACAGGCACTGGGAGCTTCTGCCCGGCCTGGGGGCATAAACTCAGGGTGAGAGACGGAGGGAGGCTTTGGCGGGGAGAGGCTAGCAGGACTCAGGCAGGAGTTCTGGGAATTTTAAGGGGGTACCTCGGACTGGATTTCTCACTGAATTTCAGAGCTCTCTGATATTTGGGAGGGGAATTAGGATTTTGGGTGGGTGTGACAAGATTTCTGGGGATCTGACACGATTTAGGGAGGGAGAGGAAGGGGATTTCAAGGGAGTCTCCGACAGGCTCCACAGTCTGACAATTTCTATTAGTTTCTAACAAGATTTCACCGGTCATCTATCAAACTTTCCGGTGGCTTCCTTCCTGTATTTCTCAGGGGATTTGGTCGACACTTTTAACAAGCTAGGGAAGGCGCTGATACCCGGGACTCTCCCCTAGGATTTCGGCGCTTTGTCAGGATTTCGGGAGGGGCTTCGAGCAGGGCTACTCAGGGGGAACGCTGCCACAGCCAGGACGCACCTGCGGCCACGTCCCACTCTCGGCACACAGGCGAGGGCCACGAAAGACGAACGGCAGTTGTCCGGAGTGGAGGTGAGCGAACGCTACCCCCGCCGGAAAAGCCAAGACGGGGTGAGGAGACTGAGCGCGCCGCGTCTAAACCCCGCCCCGCCCCGCCTGGGCTCCTCCCCCAACGCAGGCGCGCTTCCGGAGAAGGTGCGCGCTAGTCTGGCCGGTTACCTGCTAACGCAAGGCTGCGCATGCGTACGGCGGCCCGAGCGCGCGCCTGGCCCAGGGGAGCGGGCGCATGCGTATTGGCAGAGTGGGTGAAGGCTGGCGGGATTACCGCCTGTAGGGGAAGGGGCTTGATCCTCTGTCCGCCTTGCAGGTGTCTTCTGTGGGGTCCCAAGCTTCGGTGAAATAAACCCAAACAACAGAGAGTTGGACTGAGAGTCTCCTTGTTTATCCCCACTTATCAGCTACCAAGCCGTGGCCTTTCTGCCTTCTGTTCCTTGACAGGCTGCCCGTCACTGTCACAATAATGCCCTGCTCTGTACTGCCTCCCTATTCCGGCGCCCTTTTGTGGCTCCAGGCCCAAAGTAGTAATAGATCCCCGAAGGATTCTTTCCCCAACTGTTCCACTCACTGCTTTTAGGAAGAGAATTACATCCAAAATTGCCTCCCAAGAAGGAAGATTTGGGACAAAAAGACGGCCCAACCACTCAACCTCTCTGCTAGCTTGTACTATCCACTTTTTAGTGGTTCTCATGACACGTCTTAAAACGTGGCGCCTTCTGTATTTCCGTTCTGTCACCCCCTCCGGAATGTGAGCTATATTCAGCAGCAGACTGGGGACTAGAACTTGCCTGGCCCAGTGTGGGCACTCAAAAACAAAAAATGTTGAATGAGTGAATGGATGGAGTCCATGCCTCTTCAGTGCTGGGCAGTGTAGAATGACGATAAGGTGGTGAGCCTGTCTGTAGTCGTCAGACATTCTTAGGTTTGAATTTTGGCTCCATCACTTCCTAACTGTGACCTTGGCACAATGGCTACCCTCTCTGAGCCTCAGTTGTCCTCCCAGAAATGGATATACTTGTTTCTTAGGTTATCTTCAGGACTTAAGGTGGTCATCCTTGTTCATAGTTATTATTTTGGCTATTAGATGGTAAGGCCTGGCAACGAACCGGTGTGGCGGGTGATGTGGTGCGTGGTTAAAAGAGATATAAAATTGGACAAACCTAGTGCCATCGCTGTGTGACTTTGGCGAGCAACTTCACCTCTCTGAAAGTCAGCCTTTTCTCTAAAATGGGGATAAATATCCACCTCTTGGGGTCTTATGAGAGTTCAGTAAGAATGTTTGCCAAGTGTTTTATTAGCACAGGCTGGCAAGTGGTAGACCCTGTTAACTTTATTACTATAATTTCATTCCTTCAGTTTATATTCTTTCAGAATGTCTTGTATTTTCCTTCCTTTTTTGGTGTCTGGGTACTTCTGTAACACCTAAAAATTTTTTTTAGAATATAGTGGTAACATACATAGAGTGCTAAATCTGAAGTTATAGCTCAATTAAATTTGTATAGCTTTCTGAGATAGATGAGTGCTTACATCAGTGATAGTTTCAGATTATTATTATTATTATTAATTATTATTATTATTTAGAGAGAGGAGAAGGGAGGGAAAAAGAGAGGGAGAGAAACAGCAATGTATGGTTGCCTCTCACATGGCCCTCACTGGGGACCTGGCCTGCAACCCAGGCATGTACCCCGACTGGGAATCAAACCGGGACCCTCTGGTTCCCAGCCTGCGCTCCATCCACTGAGCTACACCAGCAGGGCTAGTTTCAAATTATTATTTAGCCTCTTTTCTAATATATGTATGCATTTGCAGCTATAATTTTTCTGAGAACTTTCTGAGTTACACTCCATCAGTTTTTGTCACATTTCTGTTAGTATTCAGTTTAAAAATGTTTACTAATTTGAGCCCTAGCTGGTGTGGCTCAGTGGGTTGTGCACGGGCCTGCGAACCAAAGGGTCACCAGTTTGATTCCCAGCCAGGACACATGCCTTGGTTGTGGGGCCAGGTCCGCAGTAGTGGGTGATGAGGGGCAACCACACATGGATGTTTCTGTCCCTCTCTTTCTCCCTCCCTTCCCCTCTCTCTAAAAATAAATAAATAAAATCTTTAAAAAAATAAAAAAATATTTACTAATCTGACCTATGCATTATTTTAGTGGTGTAGTGCTTCGTTTCCAAATATTTTATGACTGCCTAGTTATCTTTTTATTGTTGGGACTTGCTATTGCCTGATTGGCTGAGGCTTGGGGACAAATCCTGAAAGGAGATAGTGCTGTTAGATAGAAGAACTTTATTTCCACATGGAGCTTGGGGTGGGGTTTGATGGGGGGTACATGCAGGGATTCCTCTGTCCCCGCCCCTATAGCTGCTGGGAAGGCTTGAGAATGTACAGGAAGCGTGTCTTGCGGGAAGGCAGCTTGAAGTAGGAGGAGCCCTGGGTCCCTTCTTGAAGGACTTCCTCTTGGGGCCCCTCTCTGAGTCCTTCCTGGATGGCCTGCAGGCGGTCCCGGATGGCCTGCAGGCGGTGTTGCTTCTCGCTGAGCCAGCGGTCGCCCTCCTGGGCATTCTGGTGGGACCTTCGCTGTGTCAGCTTCACAATCCAGAAGGCCACTCGCGGATGAGGTTCCAGGTGGGAGCTGTCCATGGTCTTTGGGATGGGCACCAGGACCTCCTTCTCCTCTATCTTGGGCACCTGGGGAGGAGGGACCAGGAGACCCTTTCTAAGTCAAATGACAACCCACTGGCATATTTAGCCGAGTCTGCCACCTACAGGATGCTTTAGGAATAAAAAATTCGCTTTACAGCTTACAGAGCACTTGGGTTTACAAGGGCTTTTGAATTAAAAATACTCCAAGGGCCCTGGCCGAGTTGCTCAGTTGGTTAGAGCATTGTCCCAATACACCAAGATTGTGGGTTCCATCCCTGGTCAGGGCACATATATGAAGCAACCAAGGAATGCATAAATAAGTAGAACAATAAATTGATGTTTCTCTCTCGCTCTCCCCCTCTTCCTTCCTCTCTCTAAAATTGATAAATAAAAATACTTGGAGGTTTATAGACTACTTTGAGATTAAAAATACACTTTGGAGGTTTAAAATGCCTGTGGGGATTACAACACACTTTAGGATTAAATATCCTGTGAGGTTTGGAAAGCAGTTTGAAATGCAAAGCGCCCTGGCTGGTGTAGCTCAGTGGATTGAGTGTGGGCCTACAAACCAAAGGGTCCAGGTTCGAATCCCAGCCAGGGCACATTCCTGGGTTGCTGGCCAGGTCCCCAGTGGGGTGCACACAAGAGGCAACCACACATGGATGTTTCTCTCCCTCTTTTTCTCCTTCCGTTCACCTCTCTAAAAATAAATAAATAAAATCTTAAACAAGAAAAAGTATGAAAGTTGCTTTCCTGGGAGCTGGCAAAGGAAGAACCTCCAGACATTTGGGGGGACCTCAAGAGCTTGAGGATTTCACCCAAAACTACACATATTGCAGGCAAAGCCTGATGGGAATTGTGAGTTGGCTTCTTCGCTCTCAAAGGTTTATTAAAGTTCAATCTGGAGATTCCTTATGAAATTCCAGCAAAGCAGATTTAAAAGATCCAGTGTGATCTATGACTATTCTTATTGTATGTATGCAAATATTCAGGCCACACTGAAACTGAACTTCACGCAGTAAATAAATTGGTCTTCATTTGGCTCTGATAAAAGTGAGGGTGATTTTTAAGGACAGAAATTGTGTTTCAATAAAATCTGTAGTACACTGTTGTAGATATTAGACTCTAGTTCACTTAATTTTCTTGCAAGTTTTATTTTTTCACCTATACACTCAAATGGATCCTGCATTTTTCTTGTTTTCTTAAATATTTGGCTACAACCCTTCAAAGCAATGTTTCATTTTTCTCCCACCCTTGACAAGGCAAACAACATCCAAAACCTAGGCCAACCAGCCTGCCGGGGGTGGGGGTCCCTCAGTGTCCTTGCCTGGATGCCTCCTTTCATCTAACCAGTCATGGCAATTCTTGTCATTCTAGCTTTTGCCCCAATAATACTAAGAGTTGTAACACAAATTTCCTGTACCAAGTGACAAGCCCTACTTGTACTCTGGGAAGCCTGCCCATTGCTGACCCCAGACACCATCACCACCTCTGACAGGGAGCAAGGATCACTTGGCTCCAAAGGAAAACTCTGCCCCTCTTCAGCAGGAAACAGCTACAGAAGAGACCCTATGCCTCTTTCCCTTAAAGAATTCAGAACCAAGAATCCTTGAATGGGGGGGGGGGGTGGCAATGCAGTAGGCAGTTGTACAGGCGTGAGCCAAGTAGAAACGATAGGCCAGGTACAGAAGGTTACTGGGGTGGAAAGCCCTGGGTGCTTAGCAGTGGGCAAAACTGGGAAAGCAAGTATTGTTCGGTGGGACTTTGCCCCCTGGCTGGCCTTTCCTCCCCTAGCATATCACTGGTCACGTGGTTCAGACTCCCCCCTGACCTCTCCTTCCCTGGCATGTTGCTAGTCATGCGGTAGCCCCCTTAGAGGAGAAACAAGGCAGGAGGAAAATAGCCTCATATGACTTCCATACAAGCCCTTGCACGACCACCCCTGTAAGTATTAAGCCCTCAGGACAGTGAGGTTCTGGCCCCCGTCAAATCATCTTCAGAATGAAGCCTGAGGGCTGTTGACCATTGAGACAGAGTTTTGGTCAAACTGGAGATAACATAAAGGCCTCAGTTGTACTTCCGCTCCAGACCCAGAAAAGCAGCTGCAACCTCTGGCCATTGATTGAATCTTGCTCCAAAGTCAAATTAGCTTTTTTAAAGATTTTTTAAATTTATTTTCAGAGAGAGAAGGGAGGAAGAAAGAGAGGAAGAGAAACATCAATGTGTGATTGTCTCTCACGCACCCCCTACTGGGGACCTGGCCTGCAACGCAGGAATGTGCCCTGACTGGGATTCGAACCTGGACCCTTTGGTTCGCAGGCTGGCTCTCAATCCACTGAGCCACACCAACCAACGCTCAGAATGTGATTTTATTGGGCCCTAATCCAATATGGCTGGCGTGCTTATGCAAAGGGGAAATTTAGACATAGAAATGCAGACAGGGAGAATGTCATGTGAAGATGAGGCAGAGATGGGGCCCAATCTGCATGCCGAGAATCACCAAAGACTGTCATCAAATCATCAGAAGGTAGGAGAGGGTCAGGGAAGACTCTCCCTCGCAGGCCCCAGAAGGAGCCAACCTTGATCTTGGACACCTCCAGAACCGTGAGACAATACATTTCTACTACTTAAGCCACCCAATCTGTGGTACTTTGTGATAGCAGCCTTCAAAAACGAATACAGGGACAGCAGTGTGACATCAGTGTGAAATATCTTGGGTGCAAGAACGGTATTGTGGGCATGGGGAAGAAGGCATTCTTCTTAGGTGACATCTGCTGAAGGATTTAAGGATGAAGCGTCGTGATATCAATCATTTATCGTCATATGGTATGAAAATGCAAACGTGAAAATACAGTGAATGTGGTAAAATGTTAACAGGCTGTGAATTCAGGCCAGCTGTTCTCAGTCAAACTATAGGAACCTTTTTGGCCATCACAACTGGTGGGGGTAGGGGTGGTGCTTCTGCCTAGTGGGTAGAGGCAAGGTTGCTGCTAAACATTTGACAGTGCACAGGATGGCTCTGAGCATGGATAAAAACAAAGATTATCCAGCCCTGGCTGGTGTGGCTCAGTGGACTGAGTGCCAGCTTGTGAATTGAAAGGTCACCGGTTCGATTCCCAGTCAGGGCACATACCTGGGTTGCGGGCCAGGTCCCCAGGAGGGGGCGCCCGAGAGGCAACCACACTCTGATGTTTCTCTCCTTATCTTTCTCCCTCCCTTCCCCTCTCTCTAAAATAAATAAATACAAAGAATACAGATATATTCGCTGTACTATTTTTCCCTAACTTTTCTGTAGATTTGAAATTTTTGAAACGAAAACTCTGTGTGTGACAAGAGAGAAGCATGTGGGTTGGCCAAGCCCTTGGAGGTTCTTAAAATGTTGTAGGGCCACAAATTAACTCCTTTGCAGTTAGAATCACTTAAAGGTTTACAAAGGTGAGGTACGCAAAGCCTTTAGGGTTCCTAAAGTGCTTTGGAATGAAAAGTAGGGCGGGGAGGTGGGGGCGTGTCCTAACCTTTGAGTCACTCTCCAAGTTCTCTCCTGGCTCCGTGGATGCCATCACCTTCTCAGAGATCAACACCGCTCCTGTGTTGTTGTTGGTCACCTGTGAAGATGGGAGGAAAGGGTGAGAGCAAAACTGTTGTCCTCCTCTGCCCTCCTCCAGGAAGATACTGCAGCATGAGGGATCCTCGGGAGACTCCAGGAGGCACTTCCCAGCATAAGCACCTTGTCGATCTGGATGTGGCTGGAGAGAGTGTTGTTCCCCAGCTGGCGCTCCTGGTTCTCTTCTTGATGGTAGTTCCCAGGGAGGCCCTGAAAGTCCATGGGGGCAGAGAAGAAGCTGTCTGTGCCCTGGAGCAGGTCATCCTGGGGCCAGAGGAGGGACAGGTGAGCTGCTGGACCTCAGGCCTCCCCAGTGTTACCTTCAACTCTGCTAACACGCCTTTGAGGCCTTGCTATGTCCCTTCCACCCCCTTCCCTCTCCATTTTGACCCTTAGGGCCTAACTAAGTCACCCCCTGCCCTCACCCCCCACCTGCTCTGTCTCTATTCTCTGCCCCCTTACCTTCCTCATGTCTTACTGTCTCTCTGTTCCTATCCTACCTTTCATTCTCTTGCCTCTGTCCTATCTCCCCCTCTGCCTGTCTCCCTCCTTTCTATCTCTCGGCCTCCCTGTCTCTCTCTCTGTCCCTTTGACTCCTCTTCCTGTCTGTCCTTCTGCTTGGCTGCGACCCGTCTCCCATTGTCTCCCCGAATCTCTTCTACCCCTCCATCTTCGTCTGTCCCCGCCCCTCTGCTCTGGAACTCCTTCTCCCCGCCTCCCGCCATCGCTCACTTTCAAGAAAAGCCCGACGAAGTCTTGGAGGAGTCTTTGGAGACCTAGAAAACCCGAGGAACTGTCCTGGGTGTCAGCATCGTGGATCGGGGCTGCAGTGGAGGGGGACACAGAGGTACAGGGGAGCAGCAGCAGCAGGACCAGCGCGTGCCACATCGCAGGGAAGGCTGTAGGGGTCAGAGCCCTGATCCAAGACAATCATGCCTTTCATCCCTTGCCCAGGTTTTATCCCTTGTCCAAGCAGCT